>SSNS01000422.1:340755-362600 GCA_006937985.1 Aphyosemion australe
AAATTGGATTGGAGGAAAGTACTAATCTTATACAACACCGGATAGACGCAACAGCATGGCTCCTCTGATTATTCAACAACTTGGTCATTTAGCTTCTGCCGTCAAGTCAAACATGAGGAATTTGGGTGTTGTCTTTGACCAATCAATGTCTCTTGAAGGCCACTCAAAAACGCTGGTCAGAAACTGTTTTTATCACTTGAGAAATATCTCCAAACTGCGAAGGTTGGTGTCAAAACATGAACTTGAAATGGTTCTCCATGCCTTTATCTCCTCCCGTCTAGATTACTGTAACACACTTTTCACATGTTTTAACAAAAAAGCCCTTGAGCGCCTTCAGTTGGTCCAGAACTCTGCAGCGAGGCTCCTAACTGGAGCAAACAGAAGAGCTCACATCACTCCTATTCTGATGTCTCTGCACTGGTTACCCATTAACTTTAGAATTCATTTTAGAATCCTGACTGGAACTTTCAGGGCTCTACATGGCCAAGCTCCTCCTTATATTACTGAACTGTTAAAGCCTTATGCTCCAACCCGAGCCCTCAGGTCCACAAACCAGAACCTCATAGAAGTTCCAAAGACCAGATATAAAAGTCGAGGTGATCGCTCTTTCCAGGCTGTTGCACCCCGACTTTGGAATCAACTTCCTTTATCCTTACGTGTTACTGACAGTCTGGACACCTTTAGAAAGCAGCTGAAGACCCTTTTACTTAAAACTGCTTTTACTTAAATCTTTTATGTTTTATTCGTTTTTTTTAACTTGTTTTTATAATCATCTTTCATTTGTTTTATTTTTATAATTTTATGACTTTCTGTTTTCTGATTTTTAATGATTTTAAGATATTCTGTTGTTTTGTTTTAAGATCATTTTATGATGACTTTATCTTTTGTTTTGTTGATCTTTGTGAAGCACTTTGTGATTCTTTTTCTGTGATAAGTGCTATACAAATAAAATTTACTTACTTACTAACAGATCCCGTCAACCATATAAGCATATCATCATCTTACCTACGTAACCGTAAAACAATTCAGTATGTTAACAAATATAATCTGGTGTTTTATGGTGTATTAACTTCAACATCACAGCAGCTCACAGCCTCCAACAGTCTGGAAAACCCAACAAACAACAGGTCAAAACTTCAAGAACCTCTTCTGACTCGTCTCTCTCTCACAACAAACCCACACACACACGTACGCTCGCACACACACGCACGTATGCACATACACACATGTATGCGCGCACACACACATGTATGCACACACACACACACACACACACACACACACACACACACACACACACACACACACACACACACACACACACACACACACACACACACACACGTACACATGTAAATTCTGACTGCTTGCACAAACCTGATTCTCTGATTTTACAAACTAGAACAAAAGTGACAAATAAGAAAAGTGAAATAAAAACTTCATCTTAAGATTTCTTAGTCATTATAACAGCACACAACATGTCCTTACACCATCATCATAGAGGTGGTCACACAGATCTAATGTAATATTCACACACCCACATGCACACAAACACACTCCTTAAAACTTCTGGTTGTGAATCACTTTTCTGGAGTTTTGGCCTTGACGCTCAGACTTTTTAACTTAATGTTGAAAACTGATCTCTACTGCTCTGGTGCTGCCCTGATCAGTGTTTCTGTCCTGAAGTCCAGCTGATAGGATTTCTGAACATCAGCCACTTCTTCAATCTGCCAGTGGCACATGCCGTGCAGGGCCTCTATGAAGGTTCCTCCTGCTCCTTCGAGTCCACATTGGGTTCCAGTTGTCTGGGACATCCACTCAGCAGCTCATCGCTGAGGGCGTTTTTATTTTTTCTATGAATGTGCCCCACAAATTGTAGCTGTTTACTCCTGTTTTGTTGTTCTGATTCTCACTGTTCCTTGGAAGACAGTGATGCTGCAGCAGCTTGAATCCACTCCTGCCCACTGTGCCAAACACCACCCTCCAGAGGACGGCAGCTGGTGATTCTCAGTCATTCTTGGAGAAGTTTGAGGTGATGGCAGAACAGGCCTCCAGTCTGCTCCCAGTTAGAGGCCCTGGTATCACCACTAGCTTCAGGGGACGTCCAGGAGATGAGGTGCATTGCCTTGGACTGCACGGGTTAAATAGTGACACAGTGGAATCTGTTGTGATCTTCTGAACATTTGAGGTTAGATTTGAATATAATACGCTGGCTCAGGGGTTAGGAGTTCGCCCTGTAATCGGTGGGTTGCTGGTTCAAATCCAGGCTCCATCCATGTTGGTCACTATGCAAGTCAGTGTGGATGAAGGAGTCACTTGTCAAGAGCATCTTATGAAATAATGGTAAATGGCCTGTATTTGACATAGCGCCTTCCAGAGTCCTAGAACCCCCCAAGGCGCTTTACAAAACATTCATTCACACATTCACGCCCTTGTGGTGATGAGCTTCATTGTACCTACTGCTGCCCCAGGGCAGACGTACACCGGTGCCACCGGTCCCTCCGTCCACCACCAGCAGGCAATGTGGGTTACGTGTCTTGCCCAAGGACACAACGACAGCAACAGACTGAGCGGGGTGCAACCTGCAACCTTCCGACTGCTAGGTGGGCACTTAACTCCTCTGCCACCATCGCCCCTAATAAATGCTTGAATATAATATTCACACTGATTTAGAAATGTTTACATTACTGAGAAATGTTGGTAGGGCAAAAACATCCAAACTGGCATCATTTGATGATTTTTTCCCCTTTCTTCAACATCAGTTAGGGGCGATGGTGGCAGAGGAGTTAAGTGGCTGCCTTGCAATCGGAAGGTCGCAGGTTTGCGTCCTGCTCAGTCTGTTGTTGTGTCCTTGGGCAAGCCACTCAACCCACCTTGCCTGCTGGTGGTGGTCGGAGGGACTGGTGGCGCCTGTGAGTGCGCCCCAGGGCAGCTGTAGCTACAATGTAGCTCATCTCCAGCGTGTGAATGTGTGGATGACTGATTGTGTTGGGAAGGGCCTTGGGGGGTTGTAGAACCCTAAGAAGGTGCTATACAAATACAGGCCATTTACCATCAGTTTATTCAATATTTTCACTGAATATTTCACCTTTATATTTATTTTCTCCGTGACCTAAAAGAACTCTGCAGCTCCCCCTGACTGTTTCCTTTACTTTAGTGGTTTCATCTTTGTAGCAGAAGTTCCCAAGTTTTCTGTCACATCCAAGCCGAGTCTCACTTCTCTAACGACCAGAAACCTTCCATGTAGGCAAAAACACCAAACCGCTGTGAGTTTAGGACATGGGAACTCAGTCTATTGAAGTCTGATGGAGGTTTGGTGATGCTACAGCTTGTAAGTCACAAATCAGTGAATATTTCTAATGATAACAGTTTCTGAAAATGTTTTCAGCATAAATGTTTACCAAATTAATTTCTACCTGATTGTGTTTAATTCTGGTGATTGGGTATATCACCATGCTCTGGATAGATGATGACTAGACAAACGTAGGTTCAAATCTAAAAAACTAAACCTGAATCTCATCTTCTAAAGCCTTTCACAAACAAACAGGCTAATTGTTTCTGCCTGACGTTTTAAGGTTTTCTCTCATTAAAGAAAAACATGTCACCTTCATGTTGTTATCTGATAAATGAGAGAATGGGAGTAACCGTGGCTCAAGAAAAGTTTTAGAACTACTCCTACAAGTTAAAAAAAATAAACACAAAAAAGTTAAATCATTTTTGTCTCCATAAATGTATTTATACTTTCACTGACAAGCGCACTTGTATCTGGGTTAACTGGTTCTGGCAGATTCCTCCTCTGCAGGTCTCCCCCCTCTCCACCCACCCTAAAATACAGTTTTCTATTTCCTTGTCATCTGCTTTAGTTTCTTTCTTCATTTTCTTCTACGTCTGTGGGCATGAGCTATTAATATCACACCACGGAGAGAGAGGAGGGCTTGTCGACGGGAGCGAAGCGACAAGATGTTCCTCTGTGACAAACAGATGGCACACTCCAGTCTTGGCGCTGACCGCTCAATTAGCAGCTAACGAGCAGACTGCCTCGTTAGGTTTCCATCAGCCGTGGCTACACGTCTGCGTGTCAGAGCACCAGCGTCTGCCACCACCCTCTGAGGGATGGCACGACCCACGAAAAGTCAAAGCTGCGTGGCAGCTCTGAAGTAGCGAACACCTCTGCCTGTCTCGTTAGCTGACTCCACATAGAAGCTCTGACTAGGATGCCGGCGATGCTTCTGTTTTGGTTTTTGACAGGTGGGCGAGTTATCAGTTCCAAGCAGGCATAAATTGTGATGCACCCAACATATTTGTTTAATTTTATAATAACGTTTACTTGCACCATTCAACCGAAACAAAACTAGTTTGTGACATGGAGTCAGACCATGCTGATACTGGTTCTCTACAGGGGGAATGACAACTTCTGCGTTGTTTCACCAAACAACTGTTGACTATATGTAGCAAAACCTCTGGTGGTTTCAGCTGCAGGATAACAGCACAATAAAAGAGACCTTGTAGTAAAGCTCAGAGTTCACGTTGTAAACAAAATCACCGACGTCTTTAATTCCACTGACTCTGACAGAAGCAGGACTAAGACGTGAATGCAGACGAGCAGTATGCCAACAGGACTTTGTTCCTGCCACCGTGTTGAAAAAGGTCATTTTGTCAAGAAAACTCATTTATTTCAAGTCTTTTCCAGAAACATGTTCACTCCCAGCAAAGTGGGAAAACATTTATAAAAGAATAAATGTCTTGCAATCTATTCTTCAGCAAATGAAATTCGAGTCTCTGCAGCAATTTAAATGGATCAGGACTACATGCCAAACCCACCCACAGGTAAAACACGCCATATTGTGCATGTGAAATGAATAATAACATGAAAAAATTAAATTAACTCTCCACATTTTTAAATATGTGAGATTTGTGTATGTGCTGCCTTAACGAGTGAATTTCTCTATAATAAAGTCTATTCTATTCTAACTTGGATTCAACACAGAGAAGTGAATGAGCTCTGATCATGCTAATGAGCTAAACACTATCTGAGTAAGGTTACGAAGTGGATTGCCATTTTCAAAACTGAGATTCATGTGAATGATATTTTACAAACTCTGGTGTTCGTTACATGATTAATGTGGCAGAAATATTCCCATATATCTCCTGGAAGGTCCCCCAGGCTGCACCAGAAGCAGCTGCTGTTGGTGGTGCTGCACATTACTCCAGAATGAAGTTAGTGACTGTGCAGCATGAAACTGTTGCTGATGTCAAGCTTTATAAAAACGGTTTCTATGAACCACTGAGATTTCTGAGATTGGACTAGCTATATGAGTGGAAAACCCAGTTACCTATTTTTACTGTCAGCCTAAGTCAAGGTTCTTCTCTCTGTGGAATAAAGTCTGTTTGGCCTTGATGAGCCTCCAGACAATAACGAAAAGTTCATAATCTAAATAAAAGCATAGAAAACGTCTAAGACTTCAGAAGCAGAGTTCAGTTCAAATGAAGATCAAGACAGACACTCACCCCTCCCCTCGGATATCTTCCCTGAGACGCTTCTGCCGGAACCGGAAACACGCATCGCCAGAGGAAACGAGAGAGCGCTAAACACGTCATCGTTTTCTAGGTCCAAACGTCTTTTGTTGTCCGTGACTTCAAATGGTGTTTTTCTTTTTGCGACTCTGGTAGTTTGTCCTAAAGTTGAAGTGGTAGCAGCTGGCTGTTTCTCCTTCTCTGATATAATTGAGTGGAGAACCTCTCACACCAGTGGTGTTCTGTTGATAAATACGTGAGTGTGATGAGTGGAGGACCCAGGGAAGTGCAGCGGTTCGGTGAGACCGACACCCGGATGGTCCAATAGTTGCTTTCAGTCTGAAATGTGTTATTGGTGGAGGTTTTTAGACCACTTTATTAATTTTTAATGTTGTACAATGCAATAATATGTTATAATGTTGTTAAGAAGCATGAAAAAATTATTTAAGCAAATTTTCCATTGCAGCTTTAATGACATGTAACACATCTGAGTGTAGGATTATTGACTAGCGCATTAAAACAACTATTACATACATGAACAGGCCCTCTCTGGCCTGAGATTCTCTATTGGAAGGACCTCATTAAACATTGATGCAATAAGTAGCTTCTCATTTTTTAAACAACCATTTTGAAAGACACACCCCATGGTCATGGAATGGGCATTTGGTGTGGAGATGAGGAAACCACTCATCAGGGAGGATAACTCGAGAAAAAGGTATCAGTTTGAACGGGAACATAACGATTGGAGCAAGGTCCAACAAGTCCAGAATGACTCTGTTCCAGAGTGACGTAGAGGCTGAGGAGTGATGCACCCATCATGCCTGGAGCCTACTGTGGGTTCTGGAGCTGCTGCACAGGGTAAGGGCTTCAGCAACATTATGTGCCCTGGGACTGCCTAATCATCAATACAAGATCTGGGTGAAATAATAATGGTGAATGAGATTTATTTTTTAACATATTAGATAAAACAAAAATAACCTGTCGGGCATTTTATCTCTTTACAGGTATGTTTTATTTCTAACAGTATTAAAGTAACAGAGAGCAGTTTCCTGCTCCTCCGCCCTACTGGTTGAAAGTGGAATTACAACTGTCATAGACAACCCTGCTGTAGCTAGCGCTAACAACGAGCTAACACTAACATGAGCCACCTGATACTAAAATACACCACTAAGGAAAAGGATCCACACTGTTGGACAAAAAATATTATTACTTACAAGTCCAGTAGCAACAAAGCCAGGTCACCATCAGTCTGTGATTTTGTAGCCTCCTTTAGCTCCCTCGTGTAGGCCGTGCTGATGTTCACTCTGGTTTTAGCTCTTTGTGTCACCTCCAAAGACCTTGCTCTGTTACTTTTACTTCCACGATGTCTACAAAACAGCAAACGTCTTCTTTTTCTTCTTCTTGTGCTTTTCATTGACGATCGGCAAACTGAACATGCTAACCGCTAGCATTACAGCTAACAACCATAAAGCAGGTATAGCGCTCCCCCTATAGGACAACTACCCGCTCCCATAGCCACGGGAACATATTCTCAGCAGGGGGTGCTGAGAAAAAAACAAAAGCTCAGCAGCGCTCAACTCGTTATGTACAGGTGAATCACAGCCTACGTGTAGTATACACATTGATATGAGTCTCATTATTAGAAACCAAGACAACATCATGAAACACAAGACTGTCAACACACCCCTGATCCCCGTCATCACACTCTCGGGGTGTTGCTGCTGCTGTTTTTGTTGTTTCGGCGGTGACTGGACTGGGCTGCAAGTGGGTTATGGTTAGCCTAATTTATGCTTCTCTGTTTGCGTCGGCACCTTAGACACACAATGCCATTATCTGTCCTTACGATGGCTCTTAACAGGCTCGCAAGGACGGATGGAGTCATGTCCACTTTTCTAAACATCCGTTTAAAGATACGGAGAGCTCAAGCTTGTGATTGGTCAGGACGTCGCTTCCTTTAAATACGTCATCAGCACCGCCATTTCCCCTACAAAAAAACAAAAAGAGAGCCAAAGATATCTAGCGGCAGACACGGAGCAGCTTGAAAAAATCTGAAAATATGAACGTTTATTCACCCGTGACTGGAGGAGTATAAAGATACACAGCAATCGTGGAAAAAACGGGTAACGTGGGTTTAGAGGTGGCGAGCGCATGAAGAGGTGGAGGAGAATGAGGGACAAGTTTGTCCATGTTAAAAAGTCTCTTAAATACAGAAAAAGCACAATAGAAACTGCAAATATAAATTGTAAATGCACTATTTTGGACCGGATACATGACAGGATTCCCCAGAACTCACTGTTGCTGCATCTCCTTTTGTTTTCTCGAGGCTTCCCAAAAAAGTCTAAAATTCGCTTTTGCGCCATTGTGGTAAATAAATCTTTGAGGTCACCAGCAGGGGGTGCTGCAGCACCCCTACGTCCTGCGGTACTGCCCGCTCCACAAAACTATCAAGTGTGGTTTTTGGCCAGCAGAGGGCTGCAGAGTGGTGTCAAATATGAAACTGGTCAAGTTTCTAACTCAACAATCACTGAGATCAATGTTAAATGTTAAAACACTCTCTGTTGTTACTTTAAATGACAGCAGCTACTGACACATGAAAAGCAGGTGAATCATTGTACAAATCCTGAAGAACTTGTGTAAAAACAAAGTCAAGTTTCTAGATGGTAAACTGATGTAATCCCTATATGTTGTAGAGGACATTATAGACACAGCTACTTTTGTATGTATTTTCAACATAATTGAGGTGTTTGTTTTTAATGATGTTGTAAGCAGTTACGTACAGCTCTTTAAAGGGACACTTTGCAACTTTTTAATATTTTTAAATCATGTTCTTGAGCCAGTATGTGCTAAAATGACCCTTTACAGGGTTAATGAAAGGCCACCCAGCCCCTATCGCCCCCTGTGGCCAGAATATTCCACTTGCAACTTCTCAGTTGCCGGTCCGGTCTGTTAGGACTTGACATACCTGGCTCTGCAGTCTGATTCCAGCACGTTTCCTGCATGTTTTAGATCATGAACACAGCTGATTTGTTTGATTTAGTGATGAATAACTCCCGTAGAAACTAATGAAGGCTGAGGAGACGTTTCAGCAGTTAGATTAAGGTGCTAAAAAGATGAACGCACAGCGAGGAGCGATAAGTTTTACTTTCGGTTTCTCCAACGAACACTAGGGGGTGCTAAAAACAAGCCAAAACAGACTAGTGTCCCTTTAAGAAAAAAAGACAGTTATGTTGAGGAAAAAGGATTAGAGATCAGCTGATCTGAGAAACAAGAACTGTCATCAGATTTGTTTTTGGAACACAACAAAGAAATCTGTCGTCCTCTTCTAAAGAAAGCTCTAATTAGAACAAATGCATGCCTGAGCTGAGAGCTGAAGCTATGTGCATGCATAGATGGAGGTGATTATTCAGAGGTTGTAATATTAGAGACATCATGAGTTCTTCTGCAATCAGGACCATCAGGGCAACAGGTCTGAAAAGAGGCCAGGACACCTCTGCCCTCACTGTTTAGAAGGACAGTAGAAGACGTGGGACAAAGATCTCTGGAGATCTTAGAAGTAAAGGCTGACGAGAAACTGAAGAAGGTCAGAGTCTGGTGAATTAAAGGTAAATATTGGTCTTCAGATGTTGTCCACTTCAGTGATCATTCTCAATGACCCCATGACCCATTTCAGTTTGCTTCACTAGGTTTGGGGAGAGCGTGTGTGTGTGTGTGTGTGTGTGTGTGTGTGTGTGTGTGTTGGGTCCTGGGGAAACAACAAGCTGCTAATGGTCAAGGCCAGTTTCTGAGAACGTTTCACATTTTATGTGGTTTGCCCTCTCCTCTATGACCTCCCAAACCTTCACTGATGCTTTATATCAATGCTACAGTAAGGATCCTCAGACATGTATTTATGTTACTGTGAACAGAAACATGTTTAAAGATTTATCTTTAAAGTGTTCTTCACACGTTTTGATGCTTCTCTTGGGCCTAAGACCAGTACAAACCACCACATCTCCCATCTGGAGCAACGCTTTCTCTGCGCCAACATTCCCAACCAGTCAAACGTGCAGAACAAGCTGTAGGGACCATTTAAACATGCTTTAATGCTTTTGTTGCATCTCTTTCAGTTCATGCTCAGCCCTCTCCCAGCAGCTTCACTGGGGCATTTAACCTCCTCCTCATCAGTAGGAACTACACTGGTCCTTTTAGCAGGACTGTGGGCTCCTGCTACTCCCCAAGTTTCTGCCTAATTACTGTTGTTGTTGTTGGGTTGAACTCTGTGTGAAAAAAATATGACCCGGTCCGTGACATGAATCCAAGCCACTTCTTAACAGATGTCTCCCACGCCTAGGCACTGGCCTTTTCTCAGAGTGTTTGGTGAAAAGAGGCTCAGGTTGGAACAAAAAGGTCTGCGATGTTCACACAAAAGGCCGAGGAGAGAAAAGATGGGCGAGTGAATGAATCAGTCTAATTGCAGTGCTGGAGGGAGTCCTGGTGAGGCAGGTAGACAAATGAAAGAGGCCCAGATGTCACTGCTGAACATCTCCTCTTTTAAAAATGAGCCTGCAACATGACACAAGCCTGCATGACTCCTCAGTATCAGAGAAACTTTTCATCTGCAGAAGTTTACCAGGAGGTGCAATTTAGAACGTCTACATGATCCTAAAACCCACAGATAAAATGTTGTTTTTAGCAGGGCCAGAGTAGAAACTTTAGCTGACCTGAAAAGTTACTTTATGATTATTGAGCCTTTTTGTGATGGAATAAAAGTGTTCCGATGTTCTAGTTTCCTGTAACCTGCCAGTAAGAAAATGTTGCATCATGTTTATTTTAAAAATGTGCAAAAAATAATTACGTTTTACATTTCTTGTAGAGGTATTCATTCATTCACCCTCTGCTGCACACTAAATGAACTATTATTCAACAGGCTGGTTTTAGTCTGCTGGATGAAAACATGAGGCACCCAGCATTGTGCTGTTAGGAGTCTTTAAGTTACTTTGACGACCTTCTAATGTTGAGTTTTTATACAGTTATGTGTTATATTTCAGTTAACTGATGCTCTTGGGCAAAATAAAGATGATACTTAGGCATAAGCAGACATATCAGGCCGATATAACTCTTTAGTGAAGCTGATTTAAAAATGTGGTTCACTCGACTAATCGACACATTTGCAGGGTCTCTAGTAGGAATGAATGCCTTGTAAGTCGTACTGTGGGGAAACAAAGCACCGGTGCAGCATTTTCAGGAACTAGAAGTGAGCTACATCACAGCTGAGCTTCAGACGGCAGGATTTTGAGTCTTATTCCCTGGTATTTGGACATCTTGCCTCGGATTGACCAACATCAACACGACCCTACCAGTGAATCCAACACTGATGTTTTATCTCCACAAATAACACAAGCTTGAAGGAGTTCTACTGTGTTGTGGAGTTGCTAATGCTAATGTTAGCTTCTACAAGTCCAGATGTTTTCTGTTTCTTCCTGGACGCTAAATTCAATTCAATTCCGTTCATTTCTATAGCGCCAAATCACTACAAGAGTCATCTCAAGGCTCTTCACAAAGTAAACATTCCAATTGAGTTCAGTTAATTATGCCAATTACTTAAAAGTTTCCTATATAAGGAACCAAGCAGGTTGCATGAAGTCACTGACTAGTGTCAGAGACTTTACATCAGGGGTAGGTAATTGTCAAGCAGAAGAAAGAGTCATATCAGGTCTTTTTGGCTTGTGGGACTCCGGAGGCAGCTGATAGGTACCGGCAGTCCAAGCGGAATGCGGCTCGGGTGGTCGCGGAGGCAAAAACCCGGGCATGGGAGAAGTTTGGTGAGACCATGGAACAAGAATTCTGTACGGCTTCGAGGAGATTCTGGTCCACCATCCGGTGCCTCAGGAGGGGAAAGCAGTGCACTACCAACACTGTTTACAGTGGGGAGGGTGTGCTGCTGACCTCGACTCGGGACGTTGTGAATCGGTGGGCCGAGTACTTCAAAGACCTCCTCAATCCCACCGGCATGTCTTCCAGGGTGGAAGCAGAGTCTGGGGACTTTGGGTTGGGTTCTCCAATCTCTGGAGCCGAGGTCACTGAGGTGGTCAAAAAACTCCTCAGTGGAAAGGCTCCGGGGGTGGATGAGATCCGCCCGGATTTCCTTAAGGCCCTGGATGTTGTGGGGCTGTGTTGGTTGACGCGGCTCTGCAATATTGCGTGGACACCGGGGGCAGTTCCACTGGACTGGCAGACCGGGGTGGTGGTCCCCCTATTTAAAAAGGGGGACCGCAGGGTGTGTTCCAACTAAGGCGAAGCTCTCAATTTACCGGTCGATCTACGTTCCTACCCTCACCTATGGTCACGAGCTTTGGGTAGTGAGAGGGAGGTCTGGGCTTCCCTCCTTAAGCTGCTGCCCCCGCGACCCGACTCCGGATAAGCGGGAGAAAATGGATGGATGGATGGATGAACATAACTGAGAATCATCAGCATAAAAGTGGAAGTTTATTCCATGCTATCTAATGATTTTACCAATTGGAAGCTTATATATAGTGAAAAGAATTGATCCAAGCACTGAACCCTGTGGTACTCCACAAGTAACTCTAGAGTATGAGGAAGATTTCTCATGTACATGAACAAACTGAATCTGTTGGATAGATAAGATTTAAACCAGCCTAGCGCTGTTCCTTTGATCCCTACAACATGTTCAAGCCTTTCTAAGAGAATATTGTGATCGACTGTGTCAAAAGCAGCACTGAGGTCCAACAAGACCAGAACAGACACAAGATTCTTATCTGAGGCCGTGAGAATATCATTTGTAACTTTCACTAATGCGCTTTCAGTGCTGTGATACTCTCTAAAACCTGACTGAAATTCCTCAAACAGATCATTAGTGTTTAGATGCTCACATACTCGATTGGCCACTATTTTCTCAAGGACTTTAGATAAAAATGGGAGATTAGATATTGGTCTATAATTCATTAGGTCATCTGGATCCAGAGAAGGTTTCTTAAGTAGAGGTTTAATTACAGCAACCTTAAACTCCTGCGGTACGTATCCATTTACTAAGGATAGGTTAATTATATCTAAAATGGGGGCAGTAACCAAAGGAAATGCTTCTTTAAATAATTAGGTTGGGATTGGGTCTAAAATACAAGTTGAAGGTTTAGATGAAGCTAATATTTTTGATAACTCTGAAAGCTCAACTGCATCAAAACAGTTCAAACACAGATGAGGTTCTACAGTTACCTCTGATGCTGCCTCACTTACTGAGGAAGAAGAAGTCCTGTTGGGGAGGATGCTGATGATTTTGTTTCTAATAGAATCTATTTTATTAGTGAAGAATCCCATAAAGTCGTTGCTGCTGAAGGCTAAGGGAATAGCTGGCTCAGAGCTATGATTCTGTGTAAGTTTAGCAACTGTACTGAAAAGAAATTTAGGATTATTCTTATTCTCCTCAATTAGTGATGAATAATATGCAGTTCTAGCTTGTCGAAGCTTATTTTTATAAAACACTAGACTACTGGAGCTCGGTTATAATAAACTCAAAAGTTATCATAAAATGGTCCGACAAGACAGGATTGTGTGGAAATACTGTTATCTCCTCACACTCTATACCATATGTCAGCACAAGGTCTAATGTATGATGGCAGGAGTGGGTGGAGCTATGGATTGTTTGAGTAAAACCAATTGAGTCTAAGATATTACTAAAGGCTACGTTGAGAGGATCACTTTTAATGTCAACATGAATGTTAAAATCCCCCGCCACAATGACCTTATCAGTATTTAACACCAAATCAGACAAGAAATCTGAGATCTGATCCAAAAATTGAGAGTAGGGGCCTGGTGGACGATACAAGACTACAAACAAAAGTGGTTTTTAGAGCTTTGCAATCCGGATTAGGCAAACTAAGAATTAGATGTTCAAAAGAACTGTAGCTACCAAATTGGTAAGGGATTGATTAATAGATCTGAATGAAAAATGGTTGCTACTCCTCCTCCTCGCCCTGTACTACAAGCAATATGATGATTTAAATAATTAGGAGTCGACTCATTTAAACTAACATAGTCCTCTTGCTGCAGCCATCATATTTCATTGATGTTTTAAGATGTTTACAAACTTCCAAAGGTACCTTTAAACATTAATAGAATATGATTTTAGCACAAATGTGCTATAGTGCATTGATTAAGTTCATGAAGTATGTAACAGTTTATAAAAGGGGTTAAAATGTTAAAACAAACTCAATGTTATTTAAACATAGCTAAAATCATATTTCAATGATATTTCAAAAGGTTTAAAAACTTCTAAAGGTACCACAGTATAAATTAAAAGTGAAAAAAAAGGTAAAATACTTTTGCTGTATTTTATTTTGCTTTTATTTTGAAAAGTGGAAGGAAGTGTTAGCATGCCATCGCTGACAGACACTACACAATGCTGCATGTGTGTCGTGGTTTGGACTAATTAAACACGTTTATGGATCATAACTCAATGGTTGGTAATGGACACTTGTTTGGAGGTTTTGAACTGCGTATGGACATCTTTCAACTCGGAGTTTGTCCAGTAGTCATGTTTTTTTTGCACTTAACTCACTCCTTGTCGGGATTCCTGTTTTGGTCATGAACCGGTTGCAGATTGTGCAAAATGCAGCTGCACGGTTCCTGACAAATACAGACGTAGCCATGTGACCGGCACTTCTCTCCCACCACTGACCCTAAATCCTTCTAAACATCTTGCCACAATAAAATGGACACACTGGCTGGCAAAAACCCACAGAAATGGTCCTCTTGGCTTCATGACATACGCAAACAGTTCAAGAAATTTGAACAAATGGAATTAAAAGCATAGCTTTAGTGTTGAGAGAGAGAGAGAGAGAGAGAGAGAGAGAGAGAGAGAGAGAGAGCGCACGTGTGAATGAAGCTGTAGAGTTTCTATTTTAAAAACTTCTGCAGTTCTCATCTATCCTGAGTAGTTTTTGGACATTAGATAGCTATGTTCATGGTGTAAAAAATGGTTGATTATTTTATTTTTAGGAAATCAGTTATTTGTTAACATTAGATAATAAAAATAGTAGTAGGTGATGGTTAGGTACTGAGTAAGTAATGATTTGTTCCTCAGATAACTACCCATTAGTCCCTGAATAAGACTGGTGGGTGTTGTTACCAGTAAGTACTGGTTAACTACCCATTAGTCCCTGAATAAGACTGGTGGGTGTTGTTACCAGTAAGTACTGGTTAACTACCCATTAGTCCCTGAATAAGACTGGTGGGTGTTGTTACCAGTAAGTACTGGTTAACTACCCATTAGTCCCTGAATAAGACTGGTGGGTGTTGTTACCAGTAAGTACTGGTTAACTACCCATTAGTCCCTGAATAAGACTGGTGGGTGTTGTTACCAGTAAGTACTGGTTAACTACCCATTAGTCCCTGAATAAGACTGGTGGGTGTTGTTACCAGTAAGTACTGGTTAACTACCCATTAGTCCCTGAATAAGACTGGTGGGTGTTGTTACCAGTAAGTACTGGTTAACTACCCATTAGTCCCTGAATAAGACTGGTGGGTGTTGTTACCAGTAAGTACTGGTTAACTACCCATTAGTCCCTGAATAAGACTGGTGGGTGTTGTTACCAGTAAGTACTGGTTAACTACCCATTAGTCCCTGAATAAGACTGGTGGGTGTTGTTACCAGTAAGTACTGGTTAACTACCCATTAGTCCCTGAATAAGACTGGTGGGTGTTGTTACCAGTAAGTACTGGTTAACTACCCATTAGTCCCTGAATAAGACTGGTGGGTGTTGTTACCAGTAAGTACTGGTTAACTACCCATTAGTCCCTGGTTCATTACTCATTACCTCCTAAGTCGTGCCCTAGTAACAAAGCTGGGGTCCATTATTGTAACGTGTTACTGAATCATTTGTGGTGTGCTGGTTTACTGCTGCTGCAGCTGTTTGATGATGTTTTTAATAGTGAATCCAGCTGCATACTTAGGATCTGTTCATTTTCATTCCCTCATTACTGCCTAAGAACGTAAGTGGGATAAATTATGCATCATGAACTTTTATTTGAAGCAGTAATTTGCAATACTGATAGCATCTAAAGTTACATTTTTCAGCACATAAAAACTAAAAAGTCTAAGAACCATCTGAAGACTTGCATATCTGATTCACACAGAAAAGTAACTAACAGGGTTGAAACTGGGACATCAAACATAATCGTCTTTAGACGTATCTGCTTCTTGCTGTCTGTGGATTCCTGATTTTTGCTTAGTTGCACACAACACAAAAACATCTGATTCACTCCCCCGCCCACACACATAATTAGGCTCCCTCCCCCTTCTCCCCTCTCCCCACATTGAGGCAGCACAGCAGCTGTCCATAGGGGTCGTGTCCCTATTTGGAAAGTATTGATTAAAACGTTTATCCTCTCAATCAGTGTGAGAGAGCCCTCAGGGCTTAAAACACACACACGCACGCACGCACGCACGCACGCACGCACGCACGCACGCACGCACGCACGCACGCACACACACACACACACACACACACACACACACACACACACACACACACACACACACACACGTGTGCCCACACCCACTGAATTTATCAGTAGATTTAAAGGCCAAGATCACTTGTTATTTTTAAAACACTATCAGTCACTCTGAGTTTCACATGCAGGCCTTAAAAGCAGCCCTAGAATTCAAAACCACATTTGTCTTCTTGTTGAATATATGCAGCTTGGGTTGTCTATTGTTCCAAAAGTCTGGGTTGTCTCTGATCTACTTTCCTATGTAAATGGGTAATGTTGTAATGGCCGCTGTGTAACTGTTTAACATGTCAGAAGTTTAGCCACACCTGCTTACATCTGCATGTTCCTACCCACTTCGACGTTGGCATAAACAGTGGTCATAATGATGCTAACTGCAGAACGCCAGCCTAAACTACTGCTCACTTCCTTGCTGAATGAGAGAAAACAACAGAGAATGTGGAGCACACATGCAGTTCCAGGATGTGCTGGGAACATGCAGACTTAGAATGAAGATAGATAGATATACCAGATAGATCTATAGCTTGTGGTCCGGTCCGATGGAGTTTAGAGCCAAACACTTCCTCGTCTGCACCTATAATTGATGGGACCATGAAGGAGAATGTCTGACCTTTGACCCTAAACAGGCCGTTCCTTAAGGAAAACCCTGCTTTAAACTATTCTGTAAGGAAGAGTGGGACAACACTCCTCCACAGTCATGAGACTCGTTAACGGTTCCTTCCAGCAGCTGTTGCCCCAAAAATGTTTTTTAGGTTTCAGAGACAATTACTTTTTTGAAAAGATTTATAAATGAAATAAAGGAAAACCATCTGTGTTTACTCAGGTTGTTTTGTCTGATCATGAAACTTGTTTGCTAATCTGAAATATTTAAGTGTGATGAAAAAATCATAAGCAGAAAGAAATCTGCAAGTGGGTAAACACTGAAGCAAGGGTCAGTTTGGCCTGCAATGTTGGAGTAATTGTTTTGTTTTTTCTCTTAAATGTGTAAAATCGTAGTGTGTGTGTGTGTGTGTGTGTGTGTGTGTGTGTGGGGGGGGGTGATATTAATGAGTTTTCAGTTAACAGATAAATGATTTCAGGCTTAAGTGACATTAAGAACACACTCAGTTCAACTCAATAAATGTTGCTTTTGTCGTCTCTTGATGGGATCCTGTCATCAGGAAGGCGTGTCTATATGGACGTACCAAGCAGGAGAAGCAGTCGCTCATGCGGTGCTGCAGTGTGTGTTTCTGTAACACGGTGAACAGAGCGGCGTGGTCGAAGCCGCTCGGCGCTGCAGAGATTAGGTCCTCCACTCCCTGCCGCTGAGACGGATCCAGACCTGAGCAGGAAACAGGACCGTTACGAGCTGACAGCAGCTAAATGTGTCTCATATCCAGGAACTTTAAACTTCAGCTGCAGGTCAACTTCAAAACCTTTAAAGCACATAAGATTTTATGGTAACACTTTACAATAAGGGTCCCTCTATTCACATTACTTAGTTTAATAATGCTTAATAACGCACTATCAAATAAATATTAACAACTGCTTAACCATATTATGGAATGCATTACTAAGCAGACATCCCCCCGGCCCTTTGTCCTAAGGACACTTAATAGTTAATAACGATAACGTTATTGTAAAGTGTTAACGATTTTATTTCCTAAATTTGTTTTTATTTGTTTGTAAATCAAATTGTTTCATTTTCCTAATAAACACACTCAGATGAACATTTAACCAAGTAGAAATGAGCTGACACACACACACACACACACACACACACACACACACAGAAAGGGCCGCATTGGCAGCATCGCTTCTCAGTGCTGTGGTTAATGGTTCCCACTTCAGTTGGCCTCAGCTCCTCTGTGAAGCTGTCAGGACGCTGACACTAAACACCCGTCAACAGAAACGACATGTTAGAATAACACTGGGACTTGCTCAGAGGGAAAACGCGACCAGGCAGACACGACTCACCACTGATCACACGCAGCATCAGATCAGCGTCACAGAGAGCAAACTCAAGCCTCCACCTCCTGCTTTTGTGAAGGTCCTAACTGGACAAAGTTTGTAGGATTTACTTTCTGAGCTGCTCATCAGTCAGCCTGGATGTTTGAGCGTGTTGTTACTTTTGTAAAAAAAAAAAAACAGCAACAAAACAAAGCTCATCACTGGCAGCTTAGACCCAGGATCAACAGAAATGTTAAAGCTGCTGCCAGTGGCTTATTAGGATTTTCTCATTTGTTTGACCAAAATCCTCCAGTTTGTAGGGATTTTTCTTGGAAATCTGCACTTGTAAGTCCAAGCATCATTGTTTTATTCAGACTCAGTTGGTACACAAGAGATCAATAAAGAAGGTGGTACTATCAAAATAAAGCTGAGGCCAAAAACAAGAGGAGGATCAAACACTAGAGAATCATTCCAAATCTTCCCAAGGAGATTAAAAAAGTTCTGGCATGTACAATGCCTTCTGCCAACAATCCTCGGATGCAGCGTGCCAAAATGACAGTAATGACACTCAGCAGCTGTTGTGATATAACAAAATGAGGATAATTAGTCGGTGTGCATTATATCACACGCAGACTGTCTACATGAAGTAAATGAGAAGTGAATTTGACTTTTGGTGCTACAGCTGCATGGTAATTTGAAGTGTTTATTAGCCAGTGAGCCTGAAAAACAAAACAAGGAAAACCATTCAATTATTGCTTCAGACAATCTAATTAGTTTTCTTCCTTTAAAAGCTTTTATTCACACGATCCAAACGCCAGCGTCAAATAGGGTTCACTGAATTACGTGTCACCATTAGTTCAAATGATAATATGCAACGGTGCCGCTTATTTCAGGAGTTATCTGATTTAGTCTGGAGGAAAGTGTGAGGGATGGAAACCGTGCATGCTCATGCTGACAAAGGCCATAATATCGACTTTACCTCCAAGAAACCAGGCTCGGCTCAACATTTAGGAGAATATCCTAAAATGCACCCAAAGGTAGGAGAATTAAAATACTACAGACTGGAATGACAATTTAACAGACTGCAGAGACGATGGAGCTGAATTAACCATTTTATAAGTTTCTGTTTCCTCCAACTAAACGGGTTTGTGCTTTAAAAAGTAGAGAGCAGAGCTGATACTTAGCTCAGACATGCAGACCCGGAGCTGCAGACGCTAGAGGCTGATGGCAGCATCAACAGCATCAGGGGCACATGGCAGCCCGCCCTGAGCAAACCTGGGTTCATTTCCAGTCTTTTCAGACCCTCTTGTTAATGGACCCTCAAAATGAAAAGCCTAACACTCTCCACTCTGTTATTGTGGGAAGACATTCGGCAATGGGAAGTTTGTGAGCATGACACATGGCCCCACAAAAGACCGCAGCTCGCTGAAGAATGCCAGCGCCGTCTCCACGCTCACGGTGCCCGCGGCCTCGTGCACAACACAAGCTTTACTTATTGCTTTTTTATTAACACTACCATTTTGTTTTTGTGTGGACGCAGGGCCCGTGAGGATTCTCAGACTTTAGTGCCCCCCCATCTTGCTTTTCTTTGTGGCTTTTGTTCAAAGAAAAAAAAAGACTGCAAAAGTGAAATCTTCACAATCAACTTCCAATCAATGCTTGTCTGCTTTTCTTCAAACTCTCCTAGTTTTCCGTCTCCAGCAGCCCTACGGCTCATGTGGCCTGATTTTGCTCCGTCCAATTTCAATGTGTACTGTCCCTAATGTAATATGGAGAAAAGACAGGGAGTGAAAGAGGCAACTCTAAAGAAATGGAGACAAAGCGATATAGATTAGTGCTGATAATAAGAAGGGGGAAGAGGAGGGGAAGTATTGATTGAGGGACAGACGGCAGAAGAGTGATGATGATCCGTGTCAAGTTCAACTTTCAGCTATTATCTGCAGGGTGTGTGTGTGTGCATGTGTGTGTGACATGTGTGTGTGTGTGTGTGTGTGGTTGGGGCATGGGAGTGAGGGATGAGTACAAATGATTGTGTGCAGCAAAAAAAAAAAAAAAAGTACCAACGAATGTCCCAGCTTCTGGCACAGATGGTGCGTTTTGTCCAAGATGTCTGCAGGTTCCTACTCTGTCTTTACAACAGTTTATCTTCTGGGTTAAAGGTCATAACAACTTTTTTTAAAAATATTTATGGTATTAAACAAGATAAAGAGTGACAACAGTTTTAATTTCATCTTCAGGTCAACGTTTTTAAATTTTACAGACAGGAGACAAACAGAAAGATTGAGTTTTTTTTACATGTTTGATAACAGAACATACAGTTTTGCATCCAGGCCATGAGAGGGACACACACACACACATTCACCAACGGACTATTTGGAGGTTCTGTAGGAGAAAACCCACACATGCATGTGGAGAACACGCTAACCCCGCTCGTGCATGTGGAGAACATGCTAACTCCACACATTTATGAGGATGCTGCACAGATTCGAGACTCCAGTGATCAGATGCAGCAGAACAGACCTAGAACAGAACCATGTCTCCTTAATGTTTCACAGTAGATACAAGGACCCTGTCTGTGCTTCACTTTTGCATCTGTGAACAGACCTGTCAAAAAGCTCCAGTTTTGTATGTTCTTCCAAAGGTTTGTGGTTTTTCAGCACTGATTTAGCAAAACTTCAGTCTTACGTTTGTATGAGTTGCTTTTACAAGTGGTTCCTGTGTTGTGTCCTGCGTTGGCTTACACAGTAACAAATGGTGAAATCTGAAAATGCTGTCATTTGATCCTGAAGGTAAACTGTAATATTTTGGGAAGCTGTTATGGGCTCTTTGGTTCCCATTCGTTCATACTTCTCTTTAATGTATCAGCTTTCTTCTTGCAGCCATGATGAGGGATGTTGGGTCCTGTCTTGTCCAACTCCCTATGGGATATCTCCAGAAAACCTTGAGACGGTGACCAGGAGGCATCCTAAACAGATCCCGCAACTACATCCATCAGATTATGGCACTCCTTGCCTGATCTCTAACACTGAGCCCACGGGCACCCTACATAGGAAGCTTATTTCATCTGCTTGTGTCTTGGATCTCCATTATTTGGTGATGATCCAAATATCATGAACATAGGTAGAGGCTAGAATGTAGAAGACCTGTAAATCCTTTGCCTTTTTGCTCAGTTCCTTCTTGACCAAGAAAAACCAGAGCAATGCACTCATTACTACTGATGAAGCCCAGGTCCATCAGTCCATCTCACATTCCATCCTACCATCACTCACCAAAAAGGCGCCACAATATTTTACTCCCCTGCAGAACCCAGATGGTGCATTCTGTCTTCATCCAGTTGAGATAATAACAATCCTATTTTTAAAGAGCAAAGCTTGATTCCTGTCCAGTCATGTGGTGTTGAGTGGGTCTGGAGCCAGTAATGATGCATGCATTATTACAACATACTCATGGGTATACGAGTTCATGGTAAGTGCATGGGTACAAATTTGGGACCATTTTATATCCAACTTGTACAAAATGTGAGCCACTGAGTATTACTGGAATTGGCAGTTGGATTTGGAGGAGACTAGGTTCTGCCCCAAGTGGAGGAGTTTAAGTATCTCGGGGTCTTGTTCACGAGTGAGGGAAGGGTGGAGCGTGAGATCAATAGGCGGATTGGTGCTGCGTCTGCAGTGATGCGGGCGTTGTACCGGTCTGTCGTGGTGAAGAGAGAGCTGAGCCGAAAGGCAAAGCTCTCAATTTACCGGTCGATCTACGTTCCTACCCTCACCTATGGTCACGAGCTTTGGGTAGTGACCGAAAGAACGAGATTGCGGATACAAGCGGCCGAAAGGAGTTTTCTTCGCAGGGTGGCTGGACTCTCCCTTAGAGATAGGGTGAGAAGCTCGGTCATCCGGGAG
>SSNS01000422.1:362606-509612 GCA_006937985.1 Aphyosemion australe
GGGCTCGGAGTAGACCCGCTGCTCCTCCACATCGAGAGGAGCCAGTTGAGGTGGCTCGGGCATCTGATTAGGATGCCTCCTGGACGCCTCCCTGGTGAGGTTTTCCGGGCACGTCCAACCGGGAGGAGACCCAAAGGAAGACCCAGGACACGCTGGAGGGACTATACCTCTCGGCTGGCCAGGGAACGCCTTGGGATTCCCCCGGAGGAGCTGGCCCAAGTGGCTGGGGAGAGGGAGGTCTGGGCTTCCCTCCTTAAGCTGCTGCCCCCACGACCCGACTCCGGATAAGCGGGAGAAAATGGATGGATGGATTTGGAGGAGATACCTACAACACATTTATTGGCATCACTTGCTCAGCTGTTAGATCAGTTTAGTCCTGAGCAATGTCTGCGATGCTTTTAGAAAAAGCGCAACAGAAATGGAAACATTTGAAATTATTCGACTTGATCATTTAAAAAATATTAATTCAGTTCTATTAGTCAAATGTAAAGACACCATCATTTGAGTGTTGAGGTGTGTGTGTGTGTGTGTGTGTGTGTGTGTGTGTGTGTGTGTGTGTGTGTGTGTGTGTGGTGAATGATGGGGGTGGTTTCTCTGCTCAATCTCTCTATATCCATCTGATCTGGGCTCCATTGGTACTGTCACAGCAACAGTCACATCTATGTGACATGCTACTCTGAAAGGTGGTGGCAGCCACTGATGGCAGGTTATTGATGCAGACGAGGAGGAGGAGGCGGAAGAAGCGGGCGTTTCAGATTTAGGAGAACACAACTGAGATGTGACATGATCTGCCTGTCGGAGCGGAGCGGCACCGGTGATATAAGAGCGAGCAGAGATGAAGATCCTAACAGACAAGTCCATCAGTGTCTGTCCCACTGAACATGGCTTCTCTTACACAAAATCAACTGATAGAAAAGTTTCAAAGGGGCAGATAAACGCACTCTCAGCTGCTGACAGCCTGAGAGGTTAAGACAGTTTTGACGTTACCGCTCAGGATCATCCCCTCTGTCAAACTGACCACCTGCTTTTCCAAAAAAACACAAATGACAGATGTAAACATCTCTGCAAACACCTTGAGGAGCCAGTCTGGGCCCGTCTCTTCACATTGAGAAAAGAAGGTACAACATGAGTGATAAAAGTGGACTTCAAGTCAGAGCCACACACCTCCAGAGCCTCCCATGTTAAAGTGTTTTAATAATTCATGTGGAGAAAGGTCTGCAGCAGGATTTTTAATGACACACCCGCTCGATTGGTTCTTCTGCAGTTTGTTTTTCATTCAAGCATCAAAACACAATTTAGAATTAGTCCGAATGTTTTCATTTTCCCACTAAAGTTGATAATTTCTTGCTTTTTTTAATAAGCAACTTATTTTTTTAGAGAAATCCTCTAACTCTTGTTGAACACAATGTTCACATAGCTTAACTACACAGCTCGGCCAAAAGAAAAGTCTCCACCTGGATTTAACTAAGCCAACAGGTAGGAGCCTCCTATTGGATAATGACTGCATGGGTGATTATTTTTCAGCTGGTAACAAGTTATTTAACCCAACTGGTGCAACGAGCTGCTTCTCATTTCTTCAACAACCATGTGGAAAGACACATCTGGTGGTCGTGGAAAAGATGTTAGTCTGTGTGAGAAGGGTCACATCATTGGCATGCATCAAGCAGAGAAAACATCTAAGGAGATTGCAGAAACGACTAAAACTGGGTTCAGAACTGTCCAACGCATTATTAATAACTGGTGTGATGAGTCCAGATGGACCCTGTTCCAGAGTGATGGGTGCATCAGGGTAAGAAGAGAGGCAGATGAAGTGATGCACCCATCATGCCTAGTGCCTACTGTACAAGCCTGTGGGGGCGGGGCTATGATCTGGGGTTGCTGCAGTTGGTCAGGTCTAGGTTCAGCAACAGGATGTGCTCCAAGAATGAGGTCAGCTGACTACCTGAATATCCTGAATGACCAGGTTATTCCATCAATGGATTTGTTCTTCCCTGATGGCACGGCCATATTCCAAGATGACAATTCCAGGATTCATCGGGCTCAAATAGTGAAAGAGTGGTTCAGGGAGCACGAGACATCATTTTCACACATGGATTGGCCACCACAGAGTCCAGACCTGAACCCCATTGAGAATCTTTGGGATGTGCTGGAGAAGGCTTTGTGCAGCGGTCAGACTCTACCATCATCAATGCAAGATCTTGGTGACACATTAATGCAACACTGGATGGAAACAAATCTGGTGATGTTGCAGAAGCTTAGAGAAACAATGACACAGAGAATGTGTGCTGTGATCAAAGCTAAAGGCGGTTCAATGAAATATTAGAGTGTTTGACCTTTTTTTTGGTAGTGACTTCTTTTTGACCAGGCGGTGTAGAATTTAGTTATTGTTTTTAATGTGTACCCAGAACATTAAATATATGCACCTGTAACATGTTTTAATGTAAATATAAATATGATAAATGAATGGGGATATCAAAAGCAGGTGGTAGTTTGATTCCTGGCCATTTAACCTAATGGACCGTTCATGTGTGTGAAGGGACACGTGGCTATTTCAGGTTACTGAAATATTACTTTGTCTTCTGTTAGTTATATTCCAATGACCAGATGATCCCGGTGAAGCATTTCAGAATAACAACATGAACTACCTTCTGACCCACAAACTGGTTGATTCATCCTCAGTTCTGGTGACTGTGGTTCCTCACTGGAGCACATGTTGATGGATGGTTTACCAGAACCTCTTTGGAGTAAATCAGTAGCCTTTCTCCTTGCCAAACACCTCCCATGCCTGAGATGTGCCACTGCTGTGCACCGCCTGTCCCTCTGGTACTCATGTAGGCCTCCTTCCTCAGCCGGCATCTCCTATCACCTCTGGTGTCCGACAACAGGTCCAGGGGTCACCCCCACCAAACACCTTGTTGCCAAAGGTTACCTAAATCATCTCAGCAACTACAGAATTGCAAATTTGGACTCCCCCACTGCTCTAGGGACGGGGTCAACGCTGTGCTTGAGGTGTGAGTTGAGGACCTTAAGCTTGGTGTGTTGCTTAGGGATGTGGTCAGAATAAACCCGTATGGACACAAGAAACTCAGTGTTCCTAAGACAAAATCATTTCAAAAGTCTGTTACCATGACAACATACTCAGAGATCCAGTTCAATTTCTTTCTGGAGCAGAAAACCCAACGGTTCCCTAAACTTGGTCTGGATTTCCACTCATCTCTGCCGGTCTATGACATGATTTTGGTGTAAAAATAAATTCATAATTTGCTCCGACAAGCTGGTTTCTAAACCTGATGGAGTCATTTTATCTGGTCTAACACAAAGAGACGACGCTGGGCTCTATTCTCAAGAAAGGTCTGAATTATGAAAATATCATGTCTGCCTTGTGAATAAGAAGCCAACTGTGTTCATGTAATCATCACCAGCACACACACACACACACACACACACACACACACACACACACACACACACACACACACACACACACACACACACAGAGCATCACTTAGCACCCAGTTAAGAACCATTTGATGAAAACCTCCCATTTCCTCAGCACCTCTCACCACTGGCACTTCAATCTGCTCCATTAGATGCTAACGAGTAGCAGAGAGGACAGAACGCTATCACACCAAATTACACAAATACAGCAGTAATCATCTCTCTGTGTGAAGCCTCCATTCCACCACGCCCGGCCTGGCGGGAGACAACAGTGCAGTCAAGTCTTCCACAAACACATAATGGATGAAATAATTTGCAAATAATGTGCATATGTGGAAAACCAGGGAACGCATGAGAACGGAGGAAGGATGGTAATACAGAGAAACAAAGCTAAGGAGGAACAGAATTGATGTCAAAATAAGGACTTAAGGTTATCGAAACTTAAACTGTTTCAACCTGTGTGTGTGTGTGTGTGAGTATGTGTGTGTGTGTGTGTGTATGTGTGCGTGTGTGTATACATCACAAACAGCAACTAAACGACACACTAAAACAAAAACAAGTATTTTCCTTCTGATGATATTCTGCTACCTGCTAAAGTCTCCAGTCCATCAGGAACAACCAACCAGTCACACATGGAAACAACTTAGTCTCCAGTTAACCTAACATGCATGTTTTTGTTCTGTGTGAGAAGGCCGATACTAAATTATTATTAATTTGAAAACTGGTTAAAATCATGTGGAATTATGAGTAATTGCTCTACAATGACCCATGTAGGTTTCCAAAGCTTATTAAAACCTTTTAGGGTTTTAAAAGCAACAACTTATGTGTTTTACTCACATCAGACACAAACTGACCAGCTGAGTGGATCCGTTTAACCTTCTCAATAGCATAAATAATTCCACGTTTCATGTTCAAACATTCCTAACAATCCTCAAGTGGAACCTACTGATGAGGGACGATGCTTTCTGGTTTCCTCCTCTGCAGTTAGCAGTTTTGTTGTGTGGCAGTGGGACGGGTTTATACGACTGTCCGGTGGCCCGGTACATAGCCTGGACCCAAAGCACTCGGTCCTGCTCGTCGTCGCTGGCGAACATTATCAGGTCTCCTTCCTTTACTGCGTTAAAAAATACTCGACCGCCCTGCAGACCTACAGATGAGACAAAAGAGGGAGAGCTAAGTCAGACTCTATTCTGGATCACGGAGCAGGGAGACAGTTTATCTACAAAGATCCCCCAGGCTTTCCACTAGATGCGTAACATATAGATGCGTTTCTCCTGTGAGCTCCCTTCCCACTGGAAGCTTTCCAGACACAGAACAGCAGCGAAAGCGTTTCACGTGGCTGGTCCTGCGAGGTCACAAAATCACGGGAGAATTCCAAAACTACATGTGATTTCGGCAGTTCATGTAAGCAAGCCAGGAGAAAAACTACAAGACGTATACAAAACGATTTGTGGTTTAGTTTCTGTTCTGTTCACCTCAGAGGTTTCACAGGAAATGATGTCATTTTTTACTTGTTAAGAAACTGGAAATCTGCACGTGACTTTTATTTTGAAAGTTTTTTATGTTTTACACTGGTTTTGTGTTTGACTTTCTGCCTGGCCCCAACTGAACTGCTGAGATCAACGCGTTCTGGAAGCGTAGTGCTCGGAGTGTAAGCAACGCATCCCTACGCTTCTGGGACATTTCTAAAACGTAACGCTTCATGGCAGGTGGAAACGCACCCGTCCACTACGATGGCGGCTAATTGCTGTGAGCTACGTTTCATTTGACATTACGCAACACTTAGTCATCTGGTGGAAAGGCCGGTCAGCGGGGTTGTCTCATTATTCCTGCAAACAGATGTCCTAATATCACCAGTTCACTTCATAAACTCTGGTTTAACCCTTTATTGATCTCTGATGTCTTAAAACAGTAAAAGACAAAAACAAAGTCTGAGAAGACGTCACACCTGGAGGAAAAGACATCACTGGTACAGGTGATTTTACCTCCACACATCTGTGGGCTAAATTATAACCAGCTTAGGGAACAAATCTTCATCACTTTGCATGTGAGAATGAACGACACACAGAGGTGGTTTAGTGCTTTTTTTCCATCATTTGGTCAGATGTTTCTATGGTTACTCAAGCATTCCATTAGGTTCAAATGGTTTTATTGATAATTATAACAAGCTTATGACTAGAGTCAATATTTGTAGCGTTGGTTCACCTCTGAAGTTCACCCTGACCTGCTGAGTTTAAGCACTCCACCATGACAAAGAGGGAGTTCACATTTTTAATTCATCAGATCCATCCAGAAGAGTTATGAAGACCATAAAAACCGAGGCATGAAAGTCAGTGAAGATAAACATTTGTGTCATTCTCAACTGGAATTAAAGGTTTCTCCCACATTTTGAGGATTCTTCACTCAAACTAAAGCTGGAAATGTTTTCTGTCAGCCAGCCTGGATCGTTTGACCTCAATACGGCTAAATTTACAAAATGAGATTTCAGTGCGAGACATTTCCAGCTGGGACTACCTGGCTGTGGGTCGCAGTAGTCCACCGTGTAGCCCTCCAGCTGCATCAGCTCCTGAGGCTCAGCTTTCTTCTCTCTGTAGCTGCACATGGCAAACGTGTACTGACTCACCTGCAGGACACGCACACACACACGCACACGCACACACACACACACACGCACACACACACACACACGCACACAGAGTGCTTAGTCCTGCCGTGATTCAACCACGGAGTGAAGACAAGTTCCTAATCTGAACTAAACGGGTTTATTACTAAAGAAATGTTGACTAGGATTCGCAGCCAGTAAATGTTAGAGGCAGCCTCTTCATCACCAGCTCCCTCAGTGAGATGTAGCAGGGGGACGAGCAAACCCAGCCAGAGAACGTCACTTCTGGCAGCACAAACACGATGAGTACACAGATTATAAAATAAGATTATTAGAGAGTTACATACGTACACAAAACACTTTAATTACTCGCTGAAATGAAATGTAATTAACCAAATCCTGCAAAACGCTACTGAGCCGCTATCTGCTATTTATTATTATTTTCTTTAATTGTTAAACTTTTTAATTCTTGTCCTTTTGTAACATTATAATTGAGCTCCTTTGTAAAACCAGATAAATCACATTAAACAGGATCAACAAACACAGATGATGTTATCGTTCTGTGCCTCTAAATGAGGACCAGTCATACCTGCACAAGAACAAAATATCTTTTTTTCCAGCGTTTCCACACTCGTTGTCCTGAAGCATAAAGGTACCTGAGACACAAAGAACAACGTAAATCAAATACTAAAGAAGGTTTACATTACACAAAGTTTTATTAAAAATGTAACAAACCTGAAATCTGCAATTTTAATTGTGATTCTTGTGCTTTCAACTCAGCAACTGATGACTAATGACATACTGAGCTCTTTATAGCTGCTTGAAAATAAACAAGCAAACATAAAAAGTCAAGGAAGCAATTTGCTTTTACAAAAGAGCGGGAAAAAAAGCACAACACAGAAAAGACTGAGGTCAACACTCAAACACCTTTAAATCTGGCTGAATTTAAAATGACAGTCTATAAAATCACAGAAGAATACAGGTGAAACATGAAAAATTAGAATCTGACGCAAAAGTTCATTTATTTCAGTAATTAAAGGTGAAACTAATCTATGAGACAGACTCATTCCATGCAAAACCAGATACTTCAGCCTTTATTAGTTCTAATTGTGATGATTCTGGCTACAGCTGATGAAAACCCCACATTCAGGATCTCAGACAACTAGAATATACCATACCATACCATGTTTATTTATAAACAGCATGACAGCTGACCAAAGTGCTGTACAGCAGTAAATAAAAGGAAACCCCGAAATACCAAACAAGATAAAAATCAGATGAAAGATAAAAGTAATAGTAGATTAAAATAATTTAAAAAAATCTAAAAGAAACATGCTACAGAATAAGCAAAAATACAACTAAAAACATAAAAACATACTAAAAGGGTAGCACATGTCCACAGGTAAGATACCACAAACTAAAACACTAAAAATATTGTGAAAAGGTTCAATATTCTAGACTCAAAGTGAATCCAGAACACCTGCAGAGGGTTCCTGAGCCTTTAGATGGTCTCTCAGTCTAAACTGGATGACTAACATAAATGGACTTTGGCACCAGATTCTCATTTTCCCAGTTTCACCTGTACTCCTCATGACATTAGACCTCTGTCGGGGAAAAAGCATGAGAATCCTGAAAATCTAAAAAAAAAAAAAAAAAAAAAAAAAAAAAAAAAAAAAAAAAAAAAAAAGAAAAGACAGACTGATCAATAAATAAATACAGATCTTAGAGTGGTAGACCCATACACACTCATCATTCACTGTCCCAGAGGGAAATTCCGTTTGCTGTAGTGTAAAAGACTGAAATGAATAAAAGAAAAGCTGCAACAAGTCAGTGAAATTCAATAAAGACAGTAAGACACTAACATCAAGATCCACACATTCCCCTCTCTGGACCAGAGTTGATATTGTGGATCCCATAATCTGTATTATTAAAATGCAACCATCATATAAAAGTAAATAAATCCAACTATGAAATTCAGTGGTTTTGCAAATGGAGAATGTTGACTGCAAAGGGTACAGAGGGAAACTTATCAAAGGATGATTAGACACTCTGATGGGTCTACCAACCAGACGATGGACCAACAGACTAACATGTTCCAGCACATTGCTAGAATGGCTTTAGTTCAGATCAACCTACATATTCTCTCCTTTCTCATCTCGTCTGAAAAAGCAACACATCAACCCAAACAGTGTGTGTGTGTGTGTGTGTGTGTGTGTGTGTGTGTGTGTGTGTGTGTGTGTGTGTGTTTCTGCCACTGTTGTCTAATCAGGTGTGGACATCAAGGGCTGAGAGGCCTTCAGATGTAATCCAGACATGCTTTGTTAGATTTAGATTGTTCTCAGTCATACTGTAATAATCAGCAACACATTGTTCAGCTCTACAGCTCACAAACTGACCGATAGAAAGACCGTTCAATCAACAGCCAGAACAATAGTTTCATCCATCCATTCACATTGTTTGTTACGTATTAAGGTTCTGTTCTGCTACCATTTTTCATTTACACATGTTCTAATAAATCCACTAAGCAAACAAACCAGTAGATGGACTCACAGCTAGATGGGCCAGGCAGATGATCAAACAATCAACATACAGACAGAAGGAATTCTGCATGAATTAACCAGAAGCAGAACAAAGTACGCTTCTGCCAGAATCACATCCTGGATTTTTAATCATTACATGATTAAGAGCTTGTTTTCTGTTTTGTGTCAGTGATACGGCCCAATGGACAGCTGGTCATCATGCAGGAACACAAAGTAACACCTCACAGCTGAGCAGCGCTATCGAAGCGAGTAAGATGAGCAATGGCAGCGCAAAAATGCCACAAATGCACGAAGGTACCAGAGTTTGAGTAGGAGAGCGTGGTTCTGCTGGTACCGTTGGGTCAGGGTCCTGTTTATACAGTCAGTACAGGCAGCAGGAAGATGCAGCCCTGCTGGGAATAACCAGCCCTGTTGACCCTGACAGCTATGATAATAATAATAACAACAACAACAATAATAATAATAAATAATTATTATTATAATTATTTAGACAAGAACTGATATTTAGGAGATTGGAGTCGTTTCAGGTTGACAGCGACACACAGAGCTGTTAACTCATCGATCCTTCCTGGGAGGTAAAAACGTTCTATTAACAGGTTTATCTAAAAGGATAAAGATAATCGTTTTTATGACATAAACAAATGTCAGAAAAGGAATTAAACTTTGAAAAACAATATCCTAAAAATCCACAACCAGGATCCTGCTTTTGGCTTAAGTTTTATATTTGTTAAATAAGATTGGTTAAATAATAAATAACTTAAAACAGAAGCAGGATTTTATTTGTAACATTTCCTGAAATATCAGAATAGTTTCATTTATGCTTTAAATCACTTTTTCAAATTCCTACATTTGTCTCTAAAATGATGAATATGTGAATTTCTACTAAATAAATATTAAATCATTTTAAATAAAGCATGAAAAAAACCTAAATTAGCACCTATTTTACTGAGTGATTTGTTTTTCAGGCTGATCTTTATTATTCGTTTACATAAATAAAGGGTTTAGATTTCTGCTTGACAAAAGGAAAAAAAACAATGTGGAATAAATCATTTTTAGTGTTAAGGCAAAATAAGTCAAAAATGTCAAATAAAAGTAATTATTTAACAGTTATTATAAAAGATTTCTCATTTCCAGGAAAAAGTAAAGTCATGTTTTATTTTAAAACAACAGCCATAAAAATTAAAATACATTAAAAAATCTTAACGTATTATTAATGTTCATCTCTCGCGTAAAACTAAGATAGTAATGAGCTGAAAAAGGCCTCGACACAGAAGCAGGGCTCAAAGAAAATGGAAGAAACAGCAGCGTGGTTTCTCGATCAATGGCTGCTCCCGGGCCTGCTGAAGCGTGGGATACAAGCCAAGTGCGAGTGAAGAAAATCAATCAATGGCAAGACCTCTTTCTTCAGCCCTGCTGCCTGGCGCTAAAGAAAAGGCCTTAAGTCAAGGCTGCAGCGCGTCTGGACCAAGAATCTGGGCCAGTCTGCACACCTCTGGGTTAACATGTGGCAGCGCTCGCCAGCCACTTGTGAAAATTATTTGTACTCTTTCTCCGGAACACATCCTGCAGAACGCCACGGCAACGGGCTGCTGATGCTGCAGCAGAGCAGAGGAATTTCACAGATTTTACCCCAAACGGTTCCTTTATTTCAAACCAGAGATAGAAGATAATAAAAAAAGCCTAAATTGACTGGAATTATTTTACTAAAACAAAAAAAAAATATGTGTAGTAAATAAATATAAATATAAAGGAAGAGGCAGAGAGTTTCTGTAAGAATTAGTTCATTAAAACAAAATACTTTTCACTGCTTAAATAAACACGAGTGAAATAGCTAAAGTTTTAGTTTCACACATAATTATTATTAAAAAAATTCTAATTTGTCTTTAATCAGCTTTGATTTTTTTTTGTGCTTATGTAGAATTATTTTAGTTAAATAAATATTTTTGTTTTGTTTATGCCAAGTAAAAAATATGAACTGATCAGAAAAGAAGAATATTGTTGGTGAGCAAATAATAACATATTAATAAAAAGAAGGGCTCCTCATGCAGAGTTTAAGCTCAGGTTTCCTTTACTTCCATTTTCAAAGATCTCTTCAGTTTTTTAACAAAAAGAACAGAAAAAGCAAAAAACAGAAATGCCCATTATGCTTCGTGTGTGTGTGTGTGTGAATAGAAACATAGGAGTGAATGTAATTTCATGTTTTGGGTAAATGATCCTTGACTCTGACCCACTCCTGCAAAAGCAGCTAGAAAAGATGAAGTCAGACAAAGACGTTGGCGGTCAGCCTTTTCAAAAGAAGCTGCTGTTTTTGTCCACTGTTCACTTTGAATACAACAAGCTAAATGTCAGAGAGCAAAAGATGGTTTAGAGTCTTAAAATCATGTGAAAAAATCTGAATGCTTTTTCCCAGAAAAGGAAAAAAAAAAAGAATTACAGAAAATCCGTGTCAAGTGACAATAAAAGGAAACACTAAAAGAATCATTTAATGATCAAAAACAGAAGAGCCTTCCTGGTGCTCATTTAGATGAATAAACCCAGCGGAGACGTGTGAGCATCAGCGTTTCCGGATTGTTTCACTCAGAAGAAACGACTTGTTCGCCAGCCTCTCAGACCTTTCTGTCTTTCTTTCACCAGCTAGCCTGAACCCCAAACCCCTAAAAACAACCTCAACCATCTGGAGAAGTCAGGCTGCACGTCCTTAAGTGTGTGATTTAACTCCAACAAACCGTCTCCATAACCAGTACTAAAACTGGAACAGACCAGCGCTAAACAGAGGCCAATCCTGACCCCTAGTGGACAACCCTGACAACTAAACCACCTCTGTGGGTTTGGGCTTTCACTCTTTCTAGAGATAAATGTGAGTTTGGAAAGACAAACAAGAACAGAAAGAACCCCAGAATCCTGACAACACTAAAAGAAAGATTTTTAGCCTGACAAACGGTTAAAGGCTGCACCGGGAGCCTGACTCGCATTAAGAGCTTTTTCATTTGATTTGTAGCATTTAGCATGTTTTAGTTTCTCCTCATCAACAGAATACACACCAATACAACACACACCAACACAACACACACCAACACACACCAATACAACACACACCAACACACACCGACACAACACACACCAATACAACACACACCGACACAACACACACCAATACAACACACACCAACACAACACACACCAACACAACACACACCAACACAACACACACCAACACAACACACACCAACACAACACAACACACACCAACACAACACACACCAACACAACACACACCAACACAATACACACCAACACAACACACACCAATACAACACACACCAATGAAACACACACCAATACAACACACACCAATACAACACACACCAATGAAACACACACCAATACAACACACACCAATGAAATACAAACTAATACAAAACACACCAAAACAACACACACCAATACAACACACACCAATGAAATACAAACTAATACAAAACACACCAATACAACACACACCAATACAACACACACCAACACAACACACACCAATACAACACACACCAATGATACACACACCAATACAACACACACCAATACAACACACACTAAAAGGCACCAATAAATGACATTATGGTCAACAGCGAGCAGCTGCTGCAGACTGACTTTGCTACTTAGAGAGTAAATGAGAATATTTATAGTCTAAGGCAGGGGTTCCCAAATTGGGGGTCGGGACCCCCAAGGGGGTCCCCATAACATTCCAGGGGGTCCCCAAAATTTTGTGTTTGTTGAGGTTGTGAGGTTAACAAGATTTTATTTGTAAAAATTACATTTATAAAATCCCAATAACACACCCTACAGTATAATCAGAACTCCATATAAAAGTTATAACTCTGTATGTCTGTAGACAGCTTGTAAATCATCACATTTAATGTGTTTATTCATGTAGGTGTTGGGGTCCTGGCTTGTCTTGGACAAGGGCAAGGGGGTCCTCAAAGAAAAACTTTTGGGAACCCCTGGTCTAAGGAGTCTGGCTGACGCATCACAGCGTTTCTAACTACTCATTACTCATGCAACTATGGCGGAAACACACACACAGATATTATCTCTGATATGCATGAGGTTGTTTCAGATTATACTTTATGGAAAAATCTGAATTCTATCAAACCAGAACCTCTTGGTGCTTTAGAAACAACTGCAAATAAACTCATACTAAAAACCATAATGAGCTACATTTGATCAGAATTTCTGAATTTTTATTTTATGAGAAAAATCAGAAAACGAAAGCAGATTCACCAGGAAGTTAAATCATTTATAAATTAAGATTCTCAAAAAAAAAAAAACTTGAAATAAACAAATATGATTTCTACGAAACAGATTAGATTCTTGTCTGTTTTTGATTTAGAGTTCGATAAAACATTTATAAATTATTTGAGGAGTTATAAAAAAATAAACTAAAGTGAAATGATATAAAATAGTAACTTCTAAAGTTAACAGAAAAAAATATCATAAATTATAATGAAAACATATTATTGACAAACGACTTCCTCCAGAATAACTCTTAACTAATAACATATTTTTTACAATCTTTGATAAACGAAGTAATTGGGTGAGATCGTTTACACGGTGAACGATGAACACGAATTATTCATTTAACTGAACACGGCCCTGTTCTGAGTTTACAGAAGTTTGGATTTGCTGCCATCTTCTGGCTAAACATCAGAACTACAATCCACAATTCAGCCCCACCTGCACCCCATCTCAACCACACACACACACACACACACACACACACACACACACACACACACACACACACACACACACACACACAGCAACACAACAATATTAACATGCTGTAAAGGACTGAATACAGCTCACATTAAAAGCCGTGCACTCAGATAAAAAAAACGAATTCTGTGTTTGATGTGCTGAAGTGATGAACTGTTAATTGTGGGTATTTTAAACCCTTAACTCAAACAGAAGAAGTGGAATCAGAGACATGAATGAATCTAAACACACACATACTCACCCACTGTGCTTCATGTTGGGAGGTTTGTCCATACGGACGGCCAGTTTGATCCTCAGATCCGTGTCCTGGCTGTTTTTGGAAACAGTCATCCGATGGAAATCTGGCTGCTTTGGTCCGTTGGTGGTGGGGTTCAGCACCACCTGAACAGGGTCAAAGGATGTAGATAAGTTCCTACCGCAAAAACTTTTTTTAACTTCACAAATAAAAAGTACAATTATATATATATATATATGTCCATTGTGTGTGTGCATAGAGGCACCCACTCTGCCCAGCTCTTTGTCCTCCAGAGCCAAGACAGCGGTGTTCTCTGTAAAAAGCTTCACTTTGACTGAAGGCAGAGGGTGAGTTGTGGTGAAGTCCCCCTGAGTCCCCCACCTGAAAAACACAGAGATTTTGTTCTTATTTAAAGTATTGATAATTAATTACATATCACCTCTCCAATGTAACTATTTAGATTGAACTGGAAAGGCAATTTTGCCATTAAATAGACCTGCCCTTCTGACCTCAAAACATGGTTGTGTTATTTGTCACAGTTCATGTTTCCACTGCTCCTCAGTCCAGAGTGGGTGTGCTCTACACTTTATCTGACATGGAGTTGGACTGGGTGGCAGATTTATGCTCAATGCACCTTAATAGTCCTCGACTCCACCCTGTGATTTTACACAAACTGCATTATCTTCAAATAAAGGTCAACCTGGAAATGGTAGATAACATCATCAGTAACACATCCAGAGGCAGCAAACCATCACCTCACTGGTGACTGTCATCAAGAATCACTCGTTCTCCTGACAAAGAGTGTAACTGAGCGTGTAGACGCCCTCTGTTCAGGATGATGGAGCCATTAGTAATACTAAAGTCAGGCTCCCAAGATTGGTCCTTTATGCTTCAACGTTTATTTTAACGCGCGCACACACACACACACACACACACACACACACACACACACACACACACACACACACACACACACACACACACACACACACACACACACACACACACACATTTGACAACTTTGGTTTCTGTTTTTTGATTTGTGATTGTGATACAGTAACTGTACATTTTGTTTAACCTTTATTTAACCAGATGCATCAGTTGAGATGGGGCTCTCATTTGTAATGACTTAGCCCAGAGGCAGCAGCAGAAAGCCTTTATGCAAACAACAATCATTCAAAAAACATTGTATAGAAATGGTGCAAACGCAGCAACCTAAATGGAGTGACAGTCAGTTGACAAGTAAATACAGTTCATAAAAATGAATTTGAAGAGAGGCACCAATAACAGAATGGGTGGACTGTGATGGAGAAAGTTTATAGAGAAAGCTTTTTAAACTATTCCAGTAGATTATATCCACATAATCCTGATGGGAAGGATTTTTACTTTGGCCTTGGAGTGCTTTGCTGAATGGGTAAAGGACAGGTACAGTAAAAAAGATGATTGTCGATTTAACTTTGGAGAGTATATACTGATGTATCATGCCATTGTAAACGTTTCAGAGCAAAGATAGGCCCATATATGATAAAACATTACTGTTGGCACTATGGAGATGTCATTTGTTTTGAAATGCAAGTCATTTTCTTGAGACATTTTATCAACCTGCAAATAAGATGCTTGGATTTGATGAAATTCCACCTCCATGACTTCCACCCACTTCATGACGTAACCCTAGATCCTCAGCAAAGCATCATGGGCAATGAAGAAGAAGACGAAAAAATATATAGCAGCTTTGGCAACATGCACGGGCAGTGGCAGACTAGTCATTGGGAGCACTGGGACATTTCTCTGTGGTTGGAATGGTGCTGGTTTGAAGAAGTAATCGGTCTGAAAATCTACTCCGGAACTGGTTCATTAAGCAGTCATCTGTGAAACCATGATCTGGCTTGGTTTTTCAGAGCTCCTGAAGATAAAATACAACCATTTATGGTGATTAAACTCTTCTTTAGGAAGTCTGAATAAATTCTTGTACCTCTCACAGCTGAAAATGCAGTTTCACGTTCTGGGAATTATGAAAAGTGAGGACTAGGTAAGGAATATGGTAAATGGTAAATGGTAAATGGCCTGTATTTGTATAGCGCCTTCTTAGGGTTCTACAACCCCCCAAGGCGCTTCACAACACAATCAACTCAATTCACCCATTCACACGCTGGTGGGGATGAGCTACGATGTAGCCACAGCTGCCCTGGGGCGCACTGACAGAGGCGAGGCTGCCGAGCACTGGCGCCACCAGTCCCTCCGACCACCACCAGCAGGCAAGGCGGGTTAAGTGTCTTGCCCAAGGACACACAGCAGCATTCTCTGGCCGGAGCCGGGATCGAACCTGCAACCTTCCGATTACTGGACAACCCGCTCTACCTCCTGAGCTACTTAATCCCCCCAGGTCCAGCCCAGACCCACCCAAGAGCGATATAGCTATCAGGCAGCAACCTGTGGCCACCGTCAAGACTTTCCAAGGCCCCACACACGGCCGCCAGAAGGACGCCCCCCAAGGTCACCCAAGCACCCCCAGGACAGGGCAGCAGCCCCCCAGCACCAGACCCCCCAACAAACCCACCCCTAGGGAACCCTAGGATGCTCCAAAATCAGATCCTCCCCCACTCAGCCACAGCATCCTTCAGGATAAAATCAATGACCCTCCATCATCGCTATGTGATGGAACCGATCAAAGGAGCCCAGAAAGATTGATTTGATGTGGAGGCAAGTGTAATAAAAGACTTCTATACTGGTTAATGCAAAGACTATTTTTATTTTTCCAGTTTATTGGATGGCTTTCTTAGAGATACATATGGCAGTCAGAACCACGTGAACCGAGTTAGTTTCTATGGGGACGTCATCCAGGTTCCCCAGCAAGCAAAGTGAGGGGAACGTTGGGATAACACATTTCAGACACTTTAACAGGTCTTCACATATTCGGCACCAGAATCCCTGAACTGGTCCACAATGTGTGGATATAATTGTTAGGAGTGTTGTCCGTGCAGTATGTACAGGTGTCAGACGGCGCAAACCCCATTCTGAACAGTCGATGACCTGTATAATGTACTCTGTGCATAACTTTGTTTTGAATTAATTGTAAACTGGGGTTCCTGGTCATTTTAAAGGGTTTTAAACAAGTGTGTATAGGAACTGCTATTGAATCATCTATTCTGGACAGTATCTTATATATTTTAGACAGTAGTTTGGGGTGGGTGAAATTAAAGAAGTCTAATACCTTTGATGGTGTTAGTAATTCTACTTTATTAAGCATAAATTTATGTTTAACTACAGATTTTATTTGGTGATATTCTAAAAATCTATTCTTGTCAATCCCATATTGGGAGACTATTTTGTTAAATGGGGTAAAATCTATTCCTTCAAAGATATGTTCAAGGTATAAGATTCCTTTACCCTTCCAATCTGAAACGTTCATCATATTGTTGTTTTGTAAAATGTCAGGGTTGTTCCAGATGAGTGTGCACCTACATGGGATTAGTGAAGACGCTGTCATTTTTAGATATTCCCACTATGCTGCCAGAGAGGTGCTGATACTAATACTTTTAAAGCTTTCATGTCTTTTAATGTTTGAGCTGATAAATGGTAGGTCTGAAAGCTATATTATTGCAAAGTGTCTGTTCTACATCTAACCAGGCTCATCTAGTGGGTTAGGCTTCAACCATCTTGATATGTATTGGAGCCTGTTGGCGAAGAAATAATGATAAAAGTTGGGTAGATCCAGCCCTCCTCTATATCTTTGGTCTTCTGTAGTGTTTTTAAGCTAATTCGCGGGAGTCCAGAGATCTTAACCCACTCAGATGGAAGCTTGTTTGGGATCATTGAGAATAAATAACTGATCTATTGGTAAAACCATCACTTTAATTGTGGCAACCCTCCCCATGAGTGATAACGGTAGAGATTTCCACCTGGCAAGGTCATCTTCCACTTTCTTTAAACGTGGGATGTAGTTCTAATTTTGTTCAATCTGCCAGCCTGGGAGAGACATTAATGCCCAAGTATGTAACATTTCCTGATTCCAATGGTGTATTGAGAGAATAGAGAAAAGAGAAATTAATTGGGAGAACTGTAGATTTGAACAATTTTATTGAATAATCTGAAACTCTTGAAAAAGAGTTTATCAATTCATTAGCTTGGGAGAGAGAGGATTGTGAATGCTGGACAAAAAGCAACACATCATCTGCATAAAGACTGATTTTATGTTCTATGTTCTTACACTTTATGCCTTCAATAACTGCAGGTTGCCTGATTGCTGCTGCTAGTGGTTCAATAAAGATAGCAAACAGTGAGGGGGAGAGTGGACATCCCTGCCTGGTGCCCCTCTGAAGACAGAAGCTGGCTGATGTTTGGTCAAATGTCTTGACACATGCTGTTGGTGAACTTTATAGACCCCTTATTTGTTTGTAAACAAAGCAGATGCGCGTGCAGCAGGTGTGCAGAAACAATATCCGGCTTGTTGGTTTCCATTGCTTTTTGTGGTTATCTTGTGGTTGCGTTGTTGTTGGCTAGCAATGCTGTCGGTGTAATATAACAGTTTAACACCTATAGCGATTAAACTAGTTACGCTGTGAAATTGATATTAGTCAACGGGACACGTCTTAATGGTGAGTGGATCAATGATGAGAAAAAATGGCCCAAACTTCAGTAGCTGGACATCCACTTTTGATCGACACACCAAACCTCTATTCTTGGGAGAGCCTGAAATCCTGCAAAACCCTGGATGCTTACTATGTAACAGACATAAGGACATACTATTACTCTGAAGAATGTTGGAGCCAGAATGATCCCGAATTCTTAATAGAATTCCACTGGAAACCCATCTGGACCTGGGGCCTTCTTATTGGGCATGGTTTTAAGGGCTTCCAGGAGCTCAGCTGATGTTAGTGGTGAGTCCAGGGCCAACACTTGGTTATCTGATCATTTAGGAAGTATTATTCTGTCAAGGAACTGATTGATCTCATTATCTGATGGGTTTATCTGTGGTGAGTACAAAGTTTTGTAAAGATCTCTGAAAGTGTTGTTTATTCTTCAGGATCATAGACTATATTCCCAGTCGAGTCTGTAACAGCAGATATAGTAGTTTTTTCTTTATTTTTAACTGGTTAGCTAAGGATTTGCCTGATTTATTACCGTGTTCAAAGTTTTCTATTTGTAGTCTTTGTGCTAAAAATTGGATTTTTCTTTGTCAATAATTTCATTAAGTTCTAGTTTAGCTTTAGGTATTTTGTTCTATTTTTCTTCTTCCTGGGAGGCCTCTAAAGACTTAATGATTTTTTCTAACTCCTGAACATGTTTGTTTTCTGTTTTTTTCTTATGTGATGAGAAAGAGATTATTTTACCTCTCATCACTGCTTTTTCATGCCTCCCAGAGAACAGATGCTGACGTTCCAGGCAGATCATTATATTCCAGATACAAAGCTCACTCTTTTATAAAACAATTTCACAAAACCTTCATCAGTGATGTGTTAAACTTCCAGTTTTTACTTGGTGGGATTACCTTCTTATTTACCAAAGTTAAAGAAACATGAGCATAATCACTGACAACTATAGGGTGTATCTCAGTGTCTGAAATATCAGCCAACAAGGAGCTGTTGACTAGAAAATAATCCACACGGGAGTGAGAGTGATGGACGTGAGAAAAAAAGGTATACTCTACGGTTGGGATGAAGAGATCGCATGCATCACTAAGTCCATAGTCACTCATTTACTGTTTAACTATATTAGTGGACTGCCAATTGCACTGAGTCCCAGCTGTACTGAGTCTGTCAATACCCCACAGCACAAAATTGAGATTCCCTCCAAGGAGAAGTGGACAGTCCAAGTGTTCAGAGAGTACAGAAAAAAATTATAAAAGAATGAGGGGTTATCAATATTTGGACCATATATTCTAACAATACATACGTTTTGGTTCTGTATAGATCATTTTAATATTATAAATCTACCCTCTGGATCTGTAAATGTGTCCAATACTGTGAAATTGATATTTTTGTGTAATAAAATGGCTACACCTCTTTGCCTAGAGTTAAAGCAGGCACAGAACATGCTGGGAAACTCATATGTTTTAAGTTCATCTGCAGTTGTGGCAGGTCTATGGATCTCTTGTAGTAAGACAACGTCTGCCTGCAGTCTTTTAAGCTGGTCAAATATCTTTAACCTCTTCTCTCTGGAGCCAGCTCCATGTACATTCCATGAGATAACCCTTAGTGCACCCATAGATGTGTGTGTGTGAGTGGCTAGTACATGTCGCCCTCATGTTAATGAGATAAGTGCATAAATGTATCAAATAATAATAATAATAATAATAATAATAATAATAAAATTGAGACAAATACATAGAGAATTAATAAAAAAATAAAAAAATAAAAAACGGATAGACCCAAAAGTGCTTGTGGTTGTCTGATGAGACATGTAAATTATGAGCGTATGTGACTGTGTGTGTGTAAGTTCTATCTATGTGTGTGTGTGTGTGTGTGTGTGTGTATAAGTTCTATCTATGTATGTGGAAGTGGTGAACATCTCATCTAAACACGTATCTAGCAGCTGTTTAATCCTGACATGCTGAAACCCAGTGAATTGGGGCGATGGTGGCAGAGGAGTTAAGTGGACGTCCTGCAGGCTTGCATCCCGCTCAGTCTGTCGCTGTCTTTGTGTCCTTGGGCAAGACACTTAACCCGACTTGCCTGTGTTGGTGGTGGTCAGAGGGGCCGATGGCGCAGAATGGCAGCCTCGCTTCTGTCAGACCGCCCCAGGGAGACTGTGGCTACATAGTAGCTTACCATCATCAGCAGTGTGTGAATGTGAGAGTGCATGAATAATGGAAAGCGCTTTAGGTGCCTTGAAAAGCGCTACATAAATGCAATCCATTATTTTTATTATTATGAATTCAGATAAGAATAATAAATTTGTGACCTTATGTTGGGCTAGAAGAGCCAGTCGGTCACTCCTCGCTCCTTGTAGAGCTTGTTGTTCACGTAGAGCTTGTCTACTGTAATGACAGCATAGGAAACTGGTGAAGTCTTTCCATTTAAGTTCTCTCCCGCAGCTTTTAACAAGAGCCTTCTGCTTAAAGTGTTCAAATTTAGCCACGATGGGTCAAGATCTTCTGCTGTTCGCTCTTCTGGCTCCAAAGCGATGAACCCAGTGAAAGGTGATGTTTTTAACCGTTTCTTTAGGTATCTTCATGTGGGTCTGGAGAAAGTCCTTTTATTTACAGTTTGTTCGCAGTCCTCCGTTTGTCCTCCCGTCTGCTCCGGCAGGCCTGCGAACACCAGGTTGTCTCTCATGCTGTGGGCCTGAAGGTCCAAGATAGTCTCCTTCAGGGTCTTGTTGTCCTGAGAGAGCTGGGCCATTCCCTCTGTCAGAGATGACACGGACTCCTTCAGGAATGCTTTCTCCATAGCAAGCCGCTCCACCTGCTCCTGGCTGAATTCCAGGGACTGATGCAGATTCAGGAATTCGTTGTGCAGAATTTCTAGCAGGTGGAGACGTCCCTCAAATCCCAAAAGCCTTTTATCAATAGAGCTCAGTATTTCAATAATATCCTTACTGGGGGATGGGGTTGCCTCGGGGGACTCTTGAGGTCGGCTTCCCTTGGTCACAGGTGTGTCGGTGTTGGCTGCTGATTTCTTCGGCCCCATGACAAAACTTTTAAAAACTTGGTCGATGTAGCCAATTTTGTAGGCTTTCTAAATTTTCTTCACTGTCCTCCAGATTTTTGGAGTGTTGAACATTTCTTACTGGATTATTTGCATAGTCAGTAAATAAATACGGTGAAAATGCATCTTTATTGTTTGTGGATGTTTGTTAACGAGCTGCCATCTGCTTCAAACGCTGCTGTGTGTCACGTGACTGACCGTTAGCGCGTGCTCCAGTCGGAAGCTACTTTCTCCTCCAGCTGACATTTTTGCCCTCAAACAGGATGATCTGAGATTTTTCCCCAGAGAGCAACTTACAAGGTATTCATTCCTACTAGAGACCACTGCAGATGCATTAAAAGTATGAGTAAACTTGATCTTTAAAGCATGGCACTCACAGCGTTTACATGCAGTGTCAGAAAAACTAATTGCCAAAGTTTAACTGAAGTAAGACAGAGAAAAACACACAAACAGCTTTAACAAACAGAAGTCTCACCTGCCAATTGCAGTGAAGGTGGTGACATCTAGAGGGATTCATTGCAAATTGCAAAGAAATCTAAACTACTGATTGTCCCCCAGAAGCATCATGTGATTGAAACTGCTCAGAAGAGATAATAATTCTGATTTTAGTGATTAAAATAATAACACCTGTTATTTATTCTTAGTTCTCTAAGGGGTGTTGGAAGCTAAAATAAAAACACTATTAGATTTTTGAATTAAATCAATGCTCGACTCAAAATAAAACAAAGAATGTATACTTATTGTGTAATTTGATCACATATGTAAAATATATCTCACTCTAAGAATATTTTTATTTTACCTGTTGTCACTGACTAGCACCTGTTTGCACAAACTGCCAGTGTTATAAGTAATACTGGACCAGTTAAAGGACAGTGTGATCATAGACAATTATGTTTCCAGTCCCATATACTAGGTAAATTTGTTATATTAAGTATATTTATGATTTTTTTTTTCAGAAGATGACACAAGAGTGCACTACAGGCTAACTAGAGAGAAAGTTACTGGAGCTGCAGAGTAGTAAGGTTATGGCTGTGGACCCCTGTTGACCAGCAAGGTCGCCAGGTTACTTTGAGCTCATCTAATTGGATCTGTTTGGTGATTCTGGCAGATGGAGAGCTGCACAGAAAAAAAAATCCATTAGCAGCCGAAGCAAGTGAAAGGGCAGCCTCATTATCGCACAGACCCCTGCTGTCCGACAGACATCCAACATCCAGCAGCTGCCACCAAGAAGGTTCAGGGCTGTGTGGTAATCAGCTGCCAATGCAGTGTTTTCCTTAACAAGAACAACCTAGAGAAGAACAAACAACTGGAGCAACAGGCTCAGTTTTTTTTTTTTTATTCAAAATGTTTTTTTAAGCTTCAAGGTACAGGAAGTACTTTATATAGCTCTAAAATCACAATCATATGTTGCTCTCTTTGTTGCACTACTAAAGTGTTGCTCATATGAACTTTATGCGTATCCTCACCTCATGGTCTTGTAACTGGTACACAACAGTTGTTGGACATCCTTGTTATTATCCAGCCCCCCTGAGGAATTTCTGCTTATGTAGAAACCTTCTACATCCATACAGTTAGTGCCATTCTGGAAATCTCTGGAGTAAGCTGCTTTCTCAGGAACACGTTACATCGAATAAAAGAAACTATTGGGAAAAGCGTGAGGGATTAGCTGTTTTTGGAAACTTGACGACTGATTGGAATAGGGAGGAGGGGTATTCACAGGCAGTTTCAGCTCGTTAAGCAACAATAGACAGCTACAGTTTATAAGATCAACCCTTCCATATTCCAATCAGAATTGACAAAGCTCATCAGATGAGAAGCAAAATATCTTCAAGTTTGCCTACATTCAAACCCCTTTGGATTTAATGAAGGAGGAATACTTCCATATTGTTTTACTTACTAACTGACTTATTTAAACTCAGCAAAAATCATCAGCAAGGTAGGAATTTGGTGTTTCAACAGAACAATGATGCCATACATACACATATGAACTGGTTTCTGACTGGATTCAGCCAGGAATACACTGAAACTTTTTCAGTCATTGTATTCAGCTCAATCTTAAAATGTATGACTTTGCTTAAGAGCACAGCTGTAAGAATGCAATCTAACTGCTCACAATGTATGTGCCAGACAGTGTTCTGTTTAAAGGGCTCATTCACTAAGAAATCTGTCTTTTTGAAATATAATCATTCACTCTGATTTGCACATACATGCTGAATGTGAAAAAGTCTTCAACCCCCCCATCACCTGCATTAGCCATAAAAAGAAAATAGATGGGAAAACAATCAGATCAGAAAGAGAGAGTCTCTTCTACATCCTAGAGAAAATTTGCATTCCTAAAATTTACTGACTTTGCGGCCAGGAGAGAGCAGAGCACATCTGGGCAAGTAGAAGCTAACCATTAGCATTAGCAACTCCACACCATGGTGGAACACATTCAAGCTTGTTAAATTTGTGGTAATAACACACATCGTTGCATTTTTTTACCCAAGAAACAAGAGAAAACAGAGGCAGAGGAATAGTTGTGTTGCTGCAGTGTTGCTTTTGGAGACTCTAACACGAAGCACACAGTTTCCTACCTTTCTCATTGAGCAGCAGTGCTGCTGTGGGCTCCTCTCCCATCCAGGAGCGCTCACAGCAGACTGTCAGTCCTCGCGCTGCCTGGAGCAGTCAGAACAGCCGTTTGAGCTGTCAGTCAGAGAAGATGTTTACCCCACTGTATCTATGTGCTAATGAACTGCACCTGCAGGAAGCCGCTGCTGGCTGATTCTACCTGCAAATCAGAGGCTCCCACTTCTAGGTAGGCATGAACTTAGGCACGAGACAGACCGCAGGTGAGCAGGGCCAAAAAAAAAAACAGTTGGTGACAGATCATTTGCTGCTGTGGCCCCCAGACTCTGGAACTCTCTCCCCCTGAGCCTGAGATCAGTGGACTCAGTGGTCTCCTTTAAAAAGCAGCTGAAGACTCACCTGTTCAGGTGGCTTTGGTGTGACCTTCTGTTGATTCTTCATCACTACCTTCTCTTCATTCTGCTCTTTCTACCATTTCTGCCTTTCCTGGGATCCATTGATTACCCTTTTCTTTCTCATTTTCTTTTTTCCTGACCCCCCGAAAATGAAATCTGTTTCAATGTAACCTTGCTTCTAACATGATTGAGACAGACTGTTTTGTGATCATTTCACTGTAGAATTCTTACATGTTGTACAACCAAACCACTACAGTTCTATTATACAACTTCTAAGCATATATGATGAACTTTGTTTTGCTATGACAGGCTACAGCTCCCCAGGAGGACATAGAGATGGACTCACTGTGGTCTGCAGGCTTCCGCTTGGTCAGTCTGCAGCTTCTGTCCCCCCTCCACCTCCATGGTGCAGTAAACAATTCGGTTTGGGGCCAGTGATTTTAGACCCTGGACCTCAATAATCACAACCTGACAACATCAACATAAGATTAATGCAGGTGGTTGGTGAGATTAAGAGCGTATTTTGATAAAATATTTATGCTTATTGAACACACACAGATGTACTTCAAAACTGCCTCAAAGATCTGGTTAGAGGAATTATTTTCATACAAGCCAGACTTGGAATGACAAATTTAATCTAACCTCCAGAGTGAATGACAGCACAACATCTGATTTAGACAAGATGTCTCCCTCATCCCCCAGGTCAAGGAAAGAGTTGTTCATGGAGGAGCGTTTGAGCTTCTGTTTAAAGTCTGGACCTCCTTTGGACACAGGCAGACTCTCCAAGTTTGCCATAAGCAGGTTGACAGACGAACAAAGCTCCTCAGCATACAGAGCCTCCATATCGGCAGAGATAAACTTTGGGTATCTCCTTTCCTGCAACACATGTTCCAATCCAACACCATAAACAACCAGGGAAGAACAGACCCTTAAAATTGAAAAAGATATTAGCTGAAAACAAAGATGTAGCTTATTTAGAGTAAAGAATGTTTTCCCCCATATAGTGCATAAAGAAATCAGTTTGCTGTTCAATAGTTTTAAGATTTAAATGGAAATATATCTTTGGTTTAAGCAGGAAGACAGTTACAAATAATCCCTTATATTACACAGTGTACCAGATTAAACATGCCCACTAATTAAAATCCCCAAACTTATAGGAATGTGTATGTTCTCATGGAAATCCATCCAAATATTAAAAATAATATGACAACAGCTTTTCTTTGAATGTCATGAAAATGGAATATTTGCAGCCATTATGCGTTAAAAACAGACAGAATAAGGAATAAATAATTTATTTGAACTGCTTTTATGTTTTTATGGTACTTTGAGTCATTTGCAAAACGTAAGTGACTCAAACATTCAGTAAAAAGAGTGGAACAAAGCCATTAAAGGTCTAAGCTGTTTTCCTGTCTATGGATCATTCATAAAAGTTGTAGAGCAAGAGTTGGTTTGGGCCAATGATTTCATAGGCCTGGTCAAACCACAGGGCTCACTTTGATTTGATGGTTGCATGAAGGGGTTCCCTTACCTATGAAATGTTGGAGGATAAAACCTGGGCCCTCATTCATCACTGTACTTACAAATACCGTAAATCCTCCAATACAGGCCCGGGCCTTTATTTACTCAAGCGCATCCTGGTTCAGGCCTTTATTGGAAGGAGGCCAGAATTAGAGGCAGGCCTATATTTCAATTTGAGCAAAATAAACTACCAGTAGAATGAATAAAAACAAGATTTTGTGTATATTTGAGCAGTGACTGAAGTCTCACATGCAAATCAAAAGTGATGATTGCTGGGTTTCACTCACGTGACCCTGCCGCCGCGCTGAACTCAAACAGTGGACAGGAAGTGTTTTGCTCTACTATAAAACACAGCGTGACGGATGAAAGTGAGTGTTCTAAACAAGCTGGCACAGACACAATATCTTCCTTTAGGTTATGACTCATTTAATTTTAAAAGTTGGACTTTTAATACACGCTGGAGGATTTACCCAACGCTGAAGCGATCGACACAACAAACTATCTCGTGTGGCAAATCTCATATTACACTGCAAACCAAAAGCCTTTTATGAGTCTGAAAGCCTACAACTATTTTATTTCAGGTTGGTTAACAATTTAGAGATCTGGAGAAGCTTTAAATGACCGTTGTCTTGTTTATGCTCGTGAGATGTGCTATTTTAGTTACGTAATTAACTCGTAATGATAGCTAATGCTAACGGTGAGTACGTGCTAGGATCTACTTATAACTAACGTTTTAAGCCTTTTTAAATCCACATTTCTGGTACATTTGTTTGATTTTATTAAGGTATTAATGCCACGTTACAACACTGAGCTACCTGCTAAAAACATTAGCACTCTAAAAGCTATTTGCGGAGCGCAAATAGCTTTTAGAGTGCTAATGTTTTTAGCAGTTAGCTCAGTGTTGTAACTTGGCAGGTAAACAGCTTGCAATTTGCGGTGAGGACACGTGAAAACAGTATCAAACTACACTGCTCACAAAAATTAAAGGAACACTTTTTTTTATTGGGCCTGGCATGAAATCAATGAAACCTGTCTGATCATTTTCTGGTTGATTAAGCAGCTGAGGGCATTGTTAATCACTTTCAGCTGTATTGGTGTTCATGGACTTAACGACAGGTGCACTAAAGTGGCAACAATTACAAAACCCTCAAAACAGGACTGGTTTAACATGTGGAGGTCATTTCAAGTTTCTCCCTCTTGATCTTTTCTGGCTGGTTTTCCACTCGTGCTAGTTTTGGCTTGAGTAATTATCTCTACTGGCAGCATGAGGCGATTCCTTAACCCTACAGAAGTTGAACGGGTTGTCCAACTTCTCCAGGATGGCACATCCACACGTGCTGCAGCAAGAAGGTTTAATGTGTCTCCCAGCACAATCTCCAGAACATGGAGGAGATTTCAGGAGACTGGCGGTTATTCTCGGAGAGCTGGACAGGGCCGTAGAAGGTCCACAACCCATCAGCAGGATCGATACCTGCTCCTTTGTGCAAGGCGGAACAGGCTGAGCACTACTCGTGCCCTACAGAATGACCTCCAGAGGGCCACTGGTGTGAATGTCTCTACCCAAACAATCAGGAACAGACTTCATGAAGATGGCCTGAGGGCCCGACGTCCTGTAGTGGGCCCTGTGCTCACTGCCCAGCACTGTAGAGCTCGACTGGCATTTGCTCAAGAACACCAGAATTGGCAAGTCCGCCACTGGCGCCCTGTACTTTTTACAGACGAGAGCAGGTTCACCCTGAGCACCTGTGATAGACGTGAAAGAGTCTGGAGAAGACAAGGAGAACGTTATGCTGCCTGCAACGTCGTTCAACATGACAGGTTTGGTGGTGGGTCAGTGATGGTCTGGGGAGGCATATCCATGGAGGGACGCACAGACCTCTACTGCCTAGGAAATGGTGCTCTGACTGCCATAAGGTATCCAGATGAAATCCTTGAACCCTTTGTCAGACCCTACGCTGATGCAGTAGGTCCTGGTTTTCTCCTAATGCACGACAATGCCCGGCCTCATGTGGCAAGAGTATGCAGGCAGTAGCTGGAGGATGAAGGAATTGAAACAATTGAATGGCCTTCACAATCCCCTGACTTAAACCCAATAGAACATCTGTGGGACATTATGTTGTGGTCCATTAGGCGGCGCCAGGTTGCTCCTCAGACTGCACAAGAGCTCAGGGATGCCCTCACACAGATCTGGGAGGAAATGCCACAAGACACCATCCGTTGTCTCATTAGGAGCATGCCCCGACGTTGTCAAGCATGCACACAAGCTCGTGGGGGCCACACATGATACTGAAAAGCATTTTGAGTTGCAGAAATTAAGTTTTTGAAATAATAGACTAGCCTGCCTCATCTTCATTTCACTCTGATTTTAGGGTGTCTACACAATTGAGTCCTCTGTAGGCTGAAGACTTTTATTTCCATTAAAAGACTTGGCATCCTTTAGTTCCTAAGACATTGCCCTGTCGTTATTTGTATAGATATCCAACTCCATATTGAGATCTGATGTATCTAATGTGTTTCTTTAAAGTGTTCCTTTAATTTTGTGAGCAGTGTATTTACCTGCCACGTTACAACACTGAGCTAACTGCTAAAAACATTAGCACTCTAAAAGCTATTTGCGGTGAGGACACATGAAAACAGTATCAAACTGTTTACCTGCTGTTTATGTAGCTGCGTTTCTAAATAACTGTTCAATAAAGCGCCATAAAAAACCTTTAGTAAGCCCTTACCTGTGATGAAGTGATCACTGCAAACTAGCATTTTCCGTTCTGTTTCAGCCGGAGATAAGATCCACTAGTCCGCTGTTACCGTAAAACCTGGTATACGTGCGCCTCGAAAAAATCGAGTGAGCTCACTTTTGCCTCTCCGAAAAAAAAAATTAACCACACACACACACACTGTTTCTAATAGTAGCCCCAGCCACTATTAGAGACCGGCCTTTATTTACCCCCGCTGACAGCGAGACCAGCTAATATAGGAGACCCGGCCGGTAATGGAATACAGGCCAATATTAGAGGATTTACGGTAGATCTGTGTGCTGCCAATAAAGTTTTTCTTTGTTTTTTTTTGGGAAAGACGCAGGGAATCCCCTCATGAGCCGAGGACGTGGTATAACCAAATATGGTTAATTGAGGGCGTTTCTGTATGTAAATGACTGAATGGACACGAGCACCTGGGTATGCACAGGTGGGATTTATCAACAGTAGATTGCAGAGGAACGTGGATATGAGAGGCCGCTGCTTGTTTCATAAATCAAGATTTTGGTACGAACATTCTAAATGTCATTCGTAGGATGGAATATAGTTTCTACGAATGAGGGCCCTGCATGGTCTTTACCAAAACAATCCTTTGTTGAAGTCTGACCTCGACTTAAGAAAAACACGTCCACCAAATCATAAAAAAGAACAAAGTAACCATGTGATCTAATACCTCGTAGAGAAAAGGAGATGCTTCTGTATACTATCAGTTTCTCACATTGTTATGGAGAGGTTTTGTCACACTCATCATCACATTACTTTACTTCATGGAGGTTTGCAGACTTTTGTTGTTGCTCAGGTCTCTTAAAGGTGGAATAGATGTTTGTCTTGCTGTTAGAGATTGCTACGTTTTGAATTTACACAATTCAAAGGTCCAAATCCCTTTCTCCCTGTAAGCCAGACCTCCAAAATACAGGAATGCGAAATACTTGTTCCTGAGGGATCCGTTTTAAATTTTTGTCTCTTTGTTGGCACCTTTTTTTTACCATAATTCCAAACATAACAAACAGAACATGGGAAACAACTTCTTAAACAACATTTGTAAACAATAAACACAACAGAAAATTTCTCCTGTTACACGAGGCATCCTGGCTCTGGATTCACTTCCTGTTCAGCTGCTTCAAGCTGAGAACCTGTGATTCATGCACAAAGAGGGGTATGCACCGTTTGATGGATGGATCAGGATCCAGTCATTCAGAATGGGACATTCACAATGATTGGATGAGATATTTTCCAGGATTTTACATTTCAGAGGTGATTACAATCATTCCGTTTTTTGACAAAACATCAAAAAGTGAAACATCAATTGCACCAATTAAGTCTTGATGAATGTGTCAAGATTGGGATCATTTCTTGTCAAATGTTTTGAACGAACCATTTGATTGAAAGCTGAATAATCCAAAATCAGTGACTTTGTCATCTTTTATCACCACACGTTCTTTATTTCCACTTGCAGTAAATCTGACAAACAAATCAGCAGAGAATTAATTCTAGATCTCACCCTGGCAGTCTTCTCAGCCAGCTGTAACCTCCCGTCCAGTTCTCTGCGGATCTGAGCAGCTTGTTCATCCACGTTGTCAAGCTGGGGAGAGAAAGAAGCAGAAAAACAGGGAAAACATGAAGAATCAATAAACTAATTAGGAAGAAAAGATGAAGGACAACCAAGCAGGAGAAGTCTGCCTCGGATTAACGGACTTCTCTGGTAAACCAGAGACCAGGGTGAAGGTGGGTGTTTCTGGGACAATTAGACACTGAATCAAAACAAATGGTTACAAATAAAAAGGAAAACAAATCAGTGATGATAGTTTTATTTTATCACCAACCACAATTCTGTGAGTAATAAAAGGATGAACTGAAGCTTCTGCTTTGGACCAAGAGAGCTCTGATTAAGGTTCTCTACATAATAAAACCCTTTGTCATTAAATAATTTGATTAAAATGAAACTTTTAATGTTGTGACATCTAGATTCTAGAAAAGATAACTGGCAATGTCCAAAAAACATTGATGGTTTGGGAACATTTACCAGAGGCTGAGTCATAGATAGTGTGTGTGTGTGGGTCATAACAAAAAATATTGTAGTAATAATAATAATAATAACAATAATAATAATAATAATGATAATGTGTGTTTGGCTTTAATTGTGTTGACTTTTTACAGTATAACCTTCAGAAGTGAGGAAGTGCACTGAAAGAAACATCATGGTTACAAAGTTTAATACGATCAAATAATTTTAATTAATTTTGTGTCTTTTACACCATTTTAATGATTGTTTGGAGCTAAAATCTCAATACAAATTTCATTAATTGCATGCTAAAGCCAGTTTTTATAAATCTGCAATAAGCAGAGGCTTTTAATAATGATGTAAACTAGCCCAGGAACAAAAACAAGTGGAATCTTCTGAATGAAATAACAAAAATCAAATGGTTTCCTTCTCATAATTTAAAGTCATTTCAAAATGGGTCTTTCAGTGATGACAGGGCAGACTGGGACAATAATTCAGGCCGGGAATTTGACACCATCCCAGGCCACCAGGGGCGGACTGGGCTGACAATTCAGCCCTGGAATATTCTGTTTCATCTACTGCTACACTGTTAAATGTGCAACTAGCACATTTAACAGTGGTCAGTTGACAGCTCAGCCCCTCTCTTCACCCAAATGTCCAAGACATGCAACTGCAGATCAGATCAGATGAGATGACAACAGTCGATCATTGAACTGTGGCCTAAGGTATCCTGGTGCCAAGAGCACACATGGACACCTTTATGCCTGAACATGGGGTTCATTATGGACAATTCATAATGAGCACAGACGTCCAATAACAAGACACCACTTAGATTCAGGTCAGGGGGGCTATTCCTCCCAGCCACACCTCTCCAGATCTCACTGTCATTGACCACCTGAGTGTTTAAGTCCCCGTGCAGAACAAGGGAAGGAGTGCTCTCCAGCACCCCCTCCAAGGACTCCAGAAAGGGTGGGTAGTCTAAGCTGCAGTTTGGTGCATGAGCACAAACCACAGGCAGGACCCGTCCCACCACACGCAGGCGGAGGGAGGCTACCAGGGCTGTACTGGCCGTCGGGCAAGGCGGGCATTTGCCCGCTGGGCCGACTGTAATTTATTAAATAATATTGAGCCGCTATTTTGATTATATTCGGACCCGCCCGGCCCGGCCCATAATAGCCTCAGGCCGGCCCTGTTGGGGTTCAGCCGCGCATCAGATTCATCTGAAAATTTCCCTGTGAGAACAGAACGGGGAGACTGGATATCCCTCCATCACTTGCTGCGTAGAAGAAACGCAGAACCGACAGTGAGTAGCCGCGCGCGTGTGTGTGTGTGCGTGCGTGTGTGTGCATGTGTGTCTGCGCGCGCGAGTCGATCGCCTGCTGTGTTTTGCTTTTTGATCAGGACATTGTTTTATTTCTCCTCGTGAAATTACAACTCAAAAAATGAGAATCTGGTTCAAAAGTTGGTTAATGTCAGCGATCCAGAGGTGAAACTAATCTATGAGACAGACTCTACATACAAAGCAAGATATTTCAAGCCTTTATTTGTTATAACTGTGATGATTATGGCTTACAGCTGATGAAAACGCCATTAGAATATTACATGAAATCAATAAAACAAAGATTTCAAATAGAGAAATGTCTGAAAAAGTATATCCTACTCATATATGTACTCAGTACTTGGTTTGGGTCCTTTTGCTTTTACTGAAATAAATTAACTTTAAAGGAAAAGTTCGCTTTTTTAGACATTAAGTTTTATGTGTTCCTTCACCCACCCAGTGCTCTGTAAACTTTGACCCATTTCACACACACCCCCCTGCTCAAAGATTTTCAGGGGAGAAGTGATTCATAAACGTAGTTCTGGCTAGTTTCGGGGGCGCTTTATCTGCGCCGTTTAGCCTCACAAAAGGATTTGCCTCTGAAAGCATGGCTAATTTGCATCTCACAAACAAAGAGAAAAAATTTACAACGTCACATTACAACGGGACTAGTTTTTGTCATTCGTATCCCTGCGCCGGTCACCGCAGCTATAGAACGGGCTCGTGTCTGGCTGCTAATCCTGGCTGTATGAGTGAAACAACAACTTCTAAAGTCACTTAAAAGTAGTTTTTCTTAAATATATCGAGCCATGGTGCATACCTGCAGGTTCCCGGGTTGTAACAATAAGGATGTTACAGGATCACCTTTTCGGTTTGACACTTTTCCTGCTAAGGACGTTTCTCTAAGGCATCAGTGGCTTTTAGCAATCGGCTACTCCAAGGATACTCGGCTGGAACGAGTCAAAACCTTTCGTTTGTGCAGTGCACACTTCAAAGAGGATGATTACATCAGGAAAAAGTTCGGGAAAAGTGAAAGACTGTTTTTGAAGAGTTCGGCCGTACCAGAAATCTGGGTAAGTTTTGTTTTTAAAAAATGATTTATTCCGCTATGTCTGCCGTATTCATGCAATCATCTTCGCATTTTAGCGCATTATTTATGCAATCATCTTTACACCGATGGTTGATCATAGACTGCAGTAGCTTTGTCAACAATCTGTGTTGATGTGTGTGTTTTGTGTAGCAAATGCAATTCTTCATCCGTGTACTCTGGCTCATAAAGATATCCTAGTAGTAAAATATGTTTCTTCTTCATCTGATATAGTGTTAAAATGAAATTCGTCATCAGATGAGACGGAGTCTGACATGTTTTCGGCATTCGGCAGTGAAACAGCTGACATACGAAGCGCTGTTTAATATCCGCGGGGACCGGCGCAGGGATACGAATGACAAAAACTAGTCCCGTTGTAATGTGACGTTGTAAATTTTTTCTCTTTGTTTGTGAGATGTAAATTAGCCATGCTTTCAGAGGCTAATCCTTTTGTGAGGCTAAACGGCGCAGATAAAGCGCCCCCGAAACTAGCCAGAACTACGTTTATGAATAACTTCTCCCCTGAAAATGTCTGAGCAGGGGGGTGTGTGTGAAATGGGTCAAAGTTTACAGAGCACTGGGTGGGTGAAGGAACACATAAAACTTAATGTCTAAAAAAGCGAACTTTTCCTTTAACGTGATATTAACATTTTTCGAGTTTCACCTGTAGATGGGAGTCATGGTTCTTTTAAGGGATCTGGAGGATCAGTTCTTTTCAAAGACTCATCTAAAAGACTGACTCATTTTTAAATGAGTTTACTAAAAAATCCTGCAACTCATTTCACTCAGTAAATAATCCCTGTGAATAATTATTCTGAGAAAATTCTGATCAAAACTAATTAAAATCAAACATTACATCAATATATGTTTTATTGTTGTAGTTTCTAAGCTTAAAATATTATGAAATAATTATTAATTCCATCTGACATGTGTGGAGGATAATTGAGTGATCAGCCAGTTAAAAAACCTACACGGTGACACCATAACTCTGCTTATCTGTGTGTGTGTGTGTGTGTGTGTGTGTGTGTGTGTGATCTTTAGGGCATTCATGGTAACTTAGTTTTCTGACTAATGATATATTCTACTTTACTGTTTTCTTTACTTCACTTAAAACAAGCAGCTAGATATCAGTAGTTTTTCTTGGTCTGTTGATGTTTTTTTGCTTTAAGCAGTAAAATAAGCCCAGTTTTTGTGCTGGAGCAGGGAAACAACTAAAATATGATGGATATGAAATATTGAGGACCAGGGTTAGAGAGCTGGTGTAAAAAATAGGCGTAATTTTTTTTTACTTCAAAAGCTGGTGGGCCGGTCTCGGCTCAAAATGCCCGGGCTGATTTTTTGTCCCAGTCCAGCCCTGGAGGCAACCCTGTCGTTCACCGGGGTAAACCCCAATGTACAGGCACCAAGATGGGGGGCAACTAGTATGCCCACCCCTTCTTGGAGCCTTTCAGTGGGGGCAACACCAGTGTGGTAGAGAGTCCAACCCCTCTGAAGGAAACTGGTTCCAGAGCCAGAGTCATGCGTCAAGGTGAGTCCAACTATCTCTAGTCAGAACCTCTCAACCTCGCACACCAACTCAGGCTCTTTCCCCACCAGACAGATGACATTCCACGTGTCGAGAGCTAGCTTCTGTAGCCGAGGATCAGACCGCCACATTTCACATTGCACCCGACCTCTTTGGCTCCTCCCATGAGAGTCTGCATCCAGGTGAGGGAACACTTCCATTTATTGAATTCATCATAAGGGGTCTTTGGGTTGTACATTGTCTGATCCCTCACCTAGAAGCACTTTGAAATGGATTCTGTAGTTTACTGGTAACCAGTGTAGAGATTTAAGAACAGGAGTGATGTGCTCAGATCTCTTCATTCTTGTTAAGACTCTAGCAGCAGCATTCTGAACAAGCTGTAGCTGTTTTACAGCTTTTTTGGGAAGACCAGACAGAAGACCATTGAAATAGTGCAGCCTGCTGGAGATGAACACATGAATGAGTTTCTCTAGGTCTGGTCTGGACATGAGACCTCTGAGTCTTGCTATTTGATGAAGACGATAAAACGCTGATCTAGTTTTGGCCTTAATGTGACCAGTGAAGCTCAGGTCTGAATCAATTATGACACCAAGATTTCACCAAGTTGACATATTCATAAGTTCTATAAAAACCATTGCAAAAGCGATCAAAGCTGATCAGTTCAGGCTGCAAACTATAAACACTGGCATGTCCATCAAATTCCAGCAAACATTTGCTGAGCTGTCTTACTTCCCATCTGTGCTTTATTTTTCTCAGTGCAGTTTGAGACATGCTCTTGTAGGCAAATATCATACTTGCTTAGCAACAGTACAAGTTCAATAAAGTTGCCATGGTTGACAGCTATGTTTTCCAGGTCATGACGGTGTCCTCTGTAACTATGCCCACATTTACCGTATTTTCCGCACCATAAGGCTCACCTGATTATAAGGCACACAGCCAATCAGCGTCCTAGTTAAAGGTTTGGTCCACACATAAGGCTCACCTGATTATAAGGCACACAGCCAATCAGCGTCCTAGTTAAAGGTTTGGTCCACACATAAGGCTCACCTGATTATAGGGCGCACCCAAGGGGGAACCTGTCTGGCTCACAAATGAGGCAAACACGGAAGTGGCAAAAATTGCAGTTCTCCCCTCATCCACTGGGGGTGGGTCCAGAAGTGAGCAAATCCTCATAGACCCCCATGTTAAAAATGCCAACTTCACAGCTGAAAAAAAGATCTTTAAAGCCTGGTTCAATTTTTCATTTTGTGTTTAATAGGTCTAGTTTATAGCTCCTCCACATCGAGAGGAGCCAGTTGAGGTGGCTCGGGCATCTGGTTAGGATGCCTCCTGGACGCCTCCCTGGTGAGGTTTTCCGGGCACGTCCAACCGGGAGGAGACCCAAAGGAAGACCCAGGACACGCTGGAGAGATTATGTCTCTCGGCTGGCCTGGGAACGCCTTGGGATTCCCACGGAGGAGCTGGCCCAAGTGACTGGGGAGAGGGAGGTCTGGGCTTCCCTCCTTAGGCTGCTGCCCCCGCGACCCGACTCCGGATAAGCGGTAGAAAATGGATGGATGGATGGATGGATAGTTTATAGTCCTGACAACTCTTTCGTTTAGGTGTAATAAAATGCTTGAAATTATGAATAATTAGATTTGATTGACAGGAAGCATGAGCGTCAGAGCAAGCGTCAGAGCTAGCTTCAGAGCTAGCATAAGCAGCTAGCTCCAAGGAAGGCCTCAGCCTCACGTTAATAGATGTTCGGCCATTTCAACTCTGAACTTTAGTTGTGTTTTCTGCGTGGTCGTGTTTGGATGTTAATCATGGAATTATTTGGACAAAGAGGGAAAGCTGTGAAATTGTTTGCACCAAGAGACCATCCAAGAAGTCTCTGCTTCATTTTTATCAGTAAGTAAAATTATATTTCTGTACTTTATTTCACTGGTTGAATGGGGGAAGATGCTTTGTGTTTAACATAACACTGCTTGGTCAAAGATGGGTTGAAATATAACGTGTTCGTGGGGCTGGCTGGGTACCGTAACTCGAGCTAGGTAAGCTAACCGAGGCTAGCTGAGGCTTCGGGACGAAGATCCACGAGGTCATCGCTGCAGAATGGAGGTTTGCCAAGTTTGGGAGAGATCCGCAAATGTGCCGCTTAATCCCTGTGGAGGCACGCAGTCCAGCGAGCCGGGCGCCCGGCTTCTCTACACACAAGCAGCCGCACACTCCCTTCTCACGAGGGAGCTGGGACGCGCGGCTGCTTGACTACCGTCTGACGCTGTGGTTGTAGCCTGTGGAACTCTCTGACAGAGACTACAGAAACAATCCAGCTGTTTGAGCTGATCTCGTTACACTTTGGAGTCGCTCAACTGCGTTTCTCTCGCTAAAAGCGCCCGAAAAACTCCACTAGCTTCCAGTTAGCATGCAGCTAAGGTCCCGCTGAACTCCCCCGGAGTGGAGCGGAGCGGGACATCGTGTAAGCAGCCAGGGTGCGCGGCTCCGATCGCAGCGGTCTGAGGCTCTGCTTGTATTTTTACAGTCCATATTACAGCTCCACAGACGACCAATGCATTTCCAAATGGGCAGGCTATGTCCATAGATTTATATGTCGATGGGCGCACCCAGCAATTGGTACAATAAGCCAAACAAAAGAGTTAGATCAAAAATCAAACTTTATTTTTACTCACATTTTTTTCCATTCGTCGTCCATAAATCCCTCAAAATTTTTGTCCTCCGTGTCTGACATGAAGAGCTGACCCAGCACTGAACCCAGCGTGCTCGGCTCCGACGCGCCCGGCTCATTGCCGTCAGACTCAATGTCACTGTCGTTGCTCGGCTCTCCCGTTGTGATCCCGGCCTTGGTGAAAGCTCGAACCTTGCCTTGTTGCCTCTGAAGCTACGCTGCGTTTTCTTCACCTGCAGCAGTTGGTCTTCTATCTTTCTCCACTTGCGGACCATCGACTCGTTAATGTTGTATTCTCTCACTGCTGCTCTGTTTCCATGCTCAACGGCGTGAGCGATGGCTTTGAGCTTGAATTCTGCCTCGTACGCTTGTCTCTTCGTTGGTGCCATGGCTGGTTACCGGTATACCTGCGTGGAGTAGTGCCACACCTTTTATTTGATGAGGGTGGGCGGTGCTACGGGCCGGCTCTTTGTTTGCCTGCGGACGCAGGTGTGGCTGGACTCACTTACGTCCGTATAAAAGGCGCACTGCCGGTTAAGGGGAAGATCAAAGGTTTTTAAATGCGGAATGGTGCGGAAAATACGGTACCTATAACTTTCACTACATCAATAACACGTTCCATGACCTGCCTCCTCTTTCTGACCTGGTCTCACCAAACTAATACTTGATTATCACATAATAGCTTATAGATGTCTGATTTACTGGCTCTGAGGCAAAAGGCTTCTGCGCTTTCTCCATGGACTTTACTTCTCTCATGCTCTTGTATTCTCTGGTGGACATATTTCCAAGCCTGTATGCCTCCTTTGACAAATGCACTGTCACTAGCCCAAGCCTTTTGCAAATGCAACATACTGAACAAAATAGGGAGTGATTAGCTTCATTGTATGTCAGCCATTTTCTGTTGGTGCCATCTTTTGAGGTGAATACATTTTGATTCACTTTTTGACTTGTCTGATTTGGACAGTACTGAAAAAAGGGTGGGCAAAATAATCAGATGGATTTTCATCGCTTATGCTGTCTTCGTCTTTCCCTGCATCTCTCTCTTTCACTCAGTGCCTCTGGTTACTCTGCAGAAGGAAAACATCACTTTAAATAATCTATACTTGTAAAGTTCATCATACACACAAAACGTTGCCTGTATGTTTCAGGGCTGCCAACTCTCATGCTTTGAGGTGTGAGATACATGCATTTGAATGTCTTCTCACGCTCTCACGCCACCCCTCCAATCTGTCACACTAAAAAGAAAAATGCATCTGAGCTACCCATTGCATTGCACTACCGTACACACTTTCCTCCGGTCATGCACCTTGTTGCATTTCGCCGGTGTTGGGCCATACAGTGCTTCTCCAAAAATATTGCCATGAAAACCACAAACTGCAGATTGTTTGTTCACAATTTGGACAGACATTTTTTCAGTGATCTGTAAGAGATCACTCTGATCTCTGCGGCTGCATGCAGGAAGCAACAGATTCTTTGCAGCATTTTTATTTGTCTAGGCACAGAAAGCATTTAAGATCCAATAGTTCAAATGCGAGGTAAGATAATTTGTTAGTATTCTAATGTTTGTACAGCACTAAAGCATCAAACTAAATGACATTCTGCTCTTATTAGTGGTTTATTGAATTAGTCAAAAAAAACAAAAACAGCTGGGGTAAAGCTATATCAGCTCCCTGCAGCTCTGTCAGCTCTCACCAATGTTTTAAACATTAAATCATACAACTAACACATTTCTTAAAGGAACAGTAACAGTGCAACAGCACTCACAATAACCCCATATGGATCGTTACAATATTTTGAAATATTTTCTGGTGTTTCATAATAATTCCTAATAATTTTGTCAAATTTGTCCGTTTATTGTGTTGTTCTGAGCAGTGACTGTTTAAACATCATGGTAGAAAATGTTTTGCATTTTGCACAAAAAAATCCCATTGAAGATTTTCTTCAACTTATTTGACCGCCTGTATACTACAGCCTTGCTAATTTAAGACATAACATTCCCCAATTAATATAAAATGTAAATGTAAAATGTATGTACATGAAAATAGATTGATTGCTTTTTTTTCCAGATGTTTTTCCAGTGTTTTTTTTTTAAGACAAAATGTGATCACAGCATCCAGTGTGCCTCTGAAGGATTTGATTCCTTTAAATCCATATTTCTCTATTGTAGGTTTTATTCTACACATCACAGCATACTGAGTCATTTTAAGCATCTTAATAGAGCTTTCTACAGTAGCTAAAAATAGATCATGGTGTAAAACGTCGCAAAGCACTCTGGGACGCAGGGTCATACAAGCAAGCGGGCAGTTATAATGGATTCCTATGGGTCTGAGTTGCTCCAATCTGACTAAAGTTATTTTTTGTCTCCTAAAGATTGTCAAACAGCAAGGAACTAAGCGCTGCTGCTGGAGGAGGTGCTAATCAGACTAGATACTCAGATCAGATGTCGGAGAGGACTTTTTATCCCTTTTCTAAAGCCGGTAAAGTCTGCGACCACATGAAACAGCTGGAAAGCTACACGGGCTAAGCTAAAGACAGAAGAAGCAAAGCGGTGGTAGTTTTTAAGCTGGACGAGCGGATTTTAACTGTGTGGAGCAGATCAAGAAAAGCACATATTTGTTCCTTACATCTTCCCGGAGGGAAAAGTCCTACATCCAAGAATGACCAGCCGCCGGTCCTTGCGACGCTCTCAGATGTGGGGTTATTCAGGAGGAGCAGCAGCGGAGGAGAATGCAGGACGCAGCATTGTTAACGGAGAGTTAGAGGCAGCGGTGTTAACGAACGGGTCCAGCTGAACGTCTGGGCCAAACAGCATGTCCACCCAGACCACAAAGAAGGTTTTTGACCAGAGGTGAGTGGAATATAAAAAGTAGGGACACAAATGACAACCTGACAGTTAAAAAACTACCTTCAGAAAATGTTACTTGAGCACTAAATGAACTTATTTTTATATTATTCAAGAAGGAGCCGTGATGGGAATAATGGCGTTTAAAACAACAGCGCTGCTAGCGGGGGTTAGTTTTTACTTTCACTTTAATTAGAGCTAGCGCTTCAGTTCTGGTGATCGATAATTAGCAGGATCGTCATCAAGAAAAGCTCTCTGGTATGTTTTTCTCCATCAAAACAACTTCCTTCATTTTATGCCTTCATATCGATGTCAAAGCGCTCTGAAACTGTATTTTTTCTATTGTCAAATGCAGCTTGTAAGTATGACCCTACCCAGAAGCCTTTGCATGGTGACGTCACCTGTAGAATGTCCTATTAATCCCAAAATATCTAAAACTGGACTACTTCACTTGCTAAAAAGTGATACACAAGAAATATAAAATGTAGCATCCATTTTGACTATGAAAGGTTGATTTAGCCTTAATATCAAATTATTTTTCTCCTATAGAATTTGTTCTACTCATCACACAAGGGCCTTTGCATCTAATTAACCCCAAAATAGCTAAAGCTGGACTTCTTCTGCCAGATTGTGTAATTTTTGCTAAACCTAATGCTCTTCAGAATGTCCCCTCAGTACCTGGGTCATGCCACCCCCTCAAAAAAAAATCTCTCTTAGATTTTTGCAAAATTTGTCATCTTTTTAAATTGTAACTGATGGTTCCTGCTCCTCACTACTGCTGTCCACCACTGCTGTGACTGCAGGAGCTCTTTCAACACTTGTGTTCCCTTCTCCATCTTTGTAAGAAAAATCCAAAAGCCATCCATAATATTCCAGCTGTTTAGATTTAGTTTATTATATTATTATATAATGCAAGCACTTCAATATTTATCTCATGGATTTTTTGTATCTATGTAGGTGAACATATTCTAACATTTGAAAAATCCTTTGTTACAACTTCAAACTTTTGTTTTATGAAGTTAGTTTAAGTATATGAGCTAACCTCCTCATTAAGCTAGTCGTGATGGATGGTTGTGGGTCTGTTGTCACCATTAGTGTTTTTCTTAGTGTATTTCTCACCTTTTCCCTTAATGAAAAAACATGTTAGTTATTTTGCAGCACTTTGCTGCATTCGTGGCCAGAGCTGTCTTCTTTTTGCATCTCTCCCTCTCTGCTCCACCTTTCCTCTTGATCTGTCGATCTCGGTCCATTTTCCCCCAGGGACCAAAGGTGCAACAGCGTCCGCGCGGGCGGGAGATGGGGGTGTCTAAAGCGCTTTGACAGACCATGACAAAATGAGAGGAGGGGGTGTCGTGCCCAGCTTTGCTCCGTTTGTGTGATCTTCAGGACAGATTCCCTGAGGAGCCGCATGACGGATTGTTTATTTAGTTTACGTTCACACTGCAGGCAAAAGCGCTTCAAATCCACATTTTGACCTGCATGTGACCCATATCTGATTTTTTTGTGACAGTCTGAACAGCACAGATCCGATTTTTCTTAATCCGATCCAGATCGTTTCAATATGTAGTACTGATTCCGACACATATGCAAGTTTTTTGAAAGCGACTGCAGTCTGAACGGTCATGTCGCATTAAATCCGCCTCCTGCGTCACTGACACGACAGACGGCAATAATCAGTGCTGGAGAAAACAAACGAACAAGCATGGCAGCGGGAAATGGAGACGGAGCAAGTCAATGGACAGAAAGTGAGGTTTGGATTTGATTAGCATATGGGGTGACAACTCTATACAAGCAAAACTTGAAGGGTTGTATCGTAACCATTCTGTGTTCCAGTGCATTGCCTAAGAAGTGGCTGAACGAGGGCACATGCGAATGTGGCTACAGTGTCAGAGGAAAGTGGAGACCCTCAGAGCCAAGTTTAAAGAAGCTAAAGATATAAACAAACGAAGCGGATGTGGTCGCGTCACCTGCCCGTTTTATGATGAGCTTGACCGTGTTTTAGGTGACAAACCCAGTTGTCAGCCAATAGAGCTAATCGATAGCTTCATAGAAACAGCTGAAGAGGAGCCTGTAAGGGCCAGAATATACTTGCTGTTTAACCTCGCGTTGGCGCAGGCAGCAGGCTGCGTCTTTGTTCATATACTTGCTGCTACACAGTGCTGCACTGCATGTAGTACCGGAGTGTTCCACTAGGGGGCAAACGAGAGTACTCAGACTGGATAGAGAGCCGGTACAATCAAAACAAACATGGTGTCAATAAAAGAGCTCAAAACTGGTTGATTTTGAGATCACCACAGAAAAAAAAGACAGCAGCGGCATCATAGATTAGGGGTGGGTGCATTTCATTGATGTGGCAATGCATGGCAAAGCTTCACGTGAGGATTCAGAATCGATTAATAAACGTCGATGCTTAAAAAAATAAATAACGTGAAAGCTTTGTTGCAAAGCCGGTACTAAAAAAAAATACACGTAACCGGAGCCTTAACAAATGTAAGTTATTTGTTTTTGTGTAAGGGAGATGCTTTTTACTGCCGCACAATGTGGTAATCTAGGTGCTGTGGAGGAAAATAGAGGAACCAGCAGAAACGGTCCAAAGTCTGGGATCAAACGCGCAGCTACGGGCAGATTGGCTAATGCTAACTAAGCTAGCGGATAGCAGACTCACGCCGTGGGTTCCAAAAGAACACGATGATCTTGGAACTAAGAATGACTAAACTCTACAAGCGGAAGAAAAGTCCCACCATCCTGTTTATTCGTAGCTGTCTGCAGCGCTATGGAGCAGAACCACAGCAGCTACCGGGACTCACGACGTTGTTGTTGCTACGAGATTGCGCAACACACCGCTCCTGGTCTATGGCAAGCCGTTGTAGTATGTAATTCACAAACACTTCTATCTGTGAACGTAATTTAAACTGGATTATTGCCAACCCGTACATTATAGACATGCCACCATTACATTGTTACCAGTAGAAATGAAATGTTATTCAATATCTCAAAAGCTGTAAGACAGTTGAGGTGATAGCATGTTGTTTTGCATTAGTGATGTGCGAGTCATGAACGAATCGTTCAATACTCGAGAATCACTTTACTGACTCACGAATCACGAGTCACAATCCCAACTGACTCATTTACTGACTCGTCCCTGTTACTGTTAGCAAACTAATTTCATTAGTAGAAATATATCTAGCTTATCATTAAAATTGTGGAAAAAAATAACAGCCAGTTTCTTAATAAAAGCATTTTCTTACCTGCTCTGGCCTGGAAGCTCATTAGTTCCCAGTAGCATCGCTCTGCTAACAGCCCGTTCGAATCACTCACCCCCTCCCTTCCTGAAAGCTAGCTTAAAATGTCCGGTGCTAAATCGTAGCATGAACGAATCATTCAGTTCCTCCGTAGCGGGCCTCACGCAGAGTCACTCACCCCCTCCCTCGCGGGTTTCAGCTCAAACGAGTCACTCAGTGGACTGGAGGCTCGCAGTACCGCTAACCTGGCTCAGCTCATGATTCATGACTCACGCTGCCCAACCGGGTTTCAGCTCATAGGAGTCCCCCAGTGGAAGCTCAAGTAATTACATACGAATCACTAACCCCTATCCTTGCTCAGCTCATGAGTCATGACTCACGTAGCTCGCGGTAGGGTCACTCACAACTACTCCCAACCGAGTTTCAGCTCGTATGAGTCCCCCAGTGGAAGCTTGTGTAATTACATACGAATCACTAACCCCTAACCCAGCTCAGCTCAGCTCATGAGTCATGACTCACGCTGCTCGCGGNAAGCACAAAGCTGAAATCAAACACTTTTCTTGAAATTGTACACTCATCAAAACATGTGCAACACAGACAATTCAGTGTTGTATTTCCATTTACAGCATTACCTACCATTTAAAGTGTTCCCCTTTTCAAAAATTCTCTGTCAATTCTTCGGCCAAACTCTTCAACTTCACTGAAAAGGTAAACATACAACTTGATAGATGCTGTAATTACAGAAGTATCAATATTACTAGAACTGAACTGAACATATACTATATCTCCTCTTACCCTAGTATCTAGGTGTAGAATAGAATAGAATAGACTTTATTGATCCCACAGTGGGGAAATTCACTTGTCACAGCAGCACCATCACTCAAAGGGTAATTAGAAGAAAGATAAAAACAAGGGTACATGTATTTACACATAGGCAGTAATCTACTATTGTAATCTTAGATCACTAAAAAAACACAAATAAAAGATAAAAACAAACGTGGGTAAGTAAACATAATTTATAATGTAAGCAAAGGGTAGCGTGCATTAAATATTAACATAGATGTAATAAAAAAAAATAACCATTAGCCAGAAACTGTGGACTATTTCATACTTTTATGAAAATGTTTGCCTATAAGCCTTATTGTGAAATCATCCACAAAAAAGGTAATAACTTAGTTAATTTATAATATATATATAAATAAAAATATGGACAGTATAATAACTAAATCAGCAATTTAGACCATTTCTTTACTATTAGTTTATTAGCTCCTAGCTTAGACTACACGCGGTGATTAAACAGCGTCAACTCACTTTCAACATATCACAACTTACTCTCTGCTCGTGATCCCCTCCTCGATCCATCTTGGATTGCTATGAAACCCAATAGTATGATACCCTCCTCATGAAACTAGTCCAGGGGGCGGCGCTGTCTCAAAAACAGTCGAAGCCTGAAAGTGGAGTCGGCCTGAAAGTGGAGTCGGCCTGAAAGTGGAGTCGGCCTGAAAGTGGAGTCTCCGGGTCTGCAGCGTTATACTATTGGTACCGCTAACCAGCCTGAGCTCATGAGTCATGACTCACGCTGCCCAACCGGGTTTCAGCTCATAGGAGTCCCCCAGTGGAAGCTCGTGTAATTACATACGAATCACTAACCCCTATCCTTGCTCAGCTCAGGAGTCATGACTCACGTAGCTCGTGGTAGGGTCACTCACAACTACTCCCAACCGAGTTTCAGCTCGTATGAGTCCCCCAGTGGAAGCTTGTGTAATTACATACGAATCACTAACCCCTAACCCAGCTCAGCTCAGCTCATGAGTCATGACTCACGCTGCTCGCGGTATGGATCACTCACTACTCCCACCCGGGTTTCAGCTCATAGGAGTCCCCCAGTGGAAGCTCGCGGTACTACAAGCTCACTCACCTCTCCCTCCTGGCTGTCAGCTGCAGAAACTCAGGCTGTTACAGGGGAAGAGTCGCTCCTTCACCTGAGCTGAACTTTGATAGTGTGACTGACGCCATATTCAGTCTACACCTTTTTCTTTTTGCAAATATAATAAGCAGAAAAAATATAATATTTCAGTTCCACCACTATTTTAAAAAATGAATTTCAGTGTATAAAATGGATAGTTTTTTTCAATCACTCATCTTAGCAGTAGGATTTACATAGAAAGAGGAGCAAATTAAGTTTGAGTGAAAATGTAGATTTTATTTTTGCACTCTGGGCAACTGACTCAGTGACTCAAATGACTCGAAAACCCGATTCATTTTGGTGAGTGACTCATTCAAACTCGATTCAGTAAAAAGAATCGAGTTTACCATCACTANTTTTGCATGTTATTGAACTGTTTTCTAATAATGTTCTGTTGTTAAATAAAGTAAAGGAAGGAGAGAAAAAAATGTTTCCCTAGCAGGTTTTAAATGTTTAAAGCTTTCCCTGATCGAAGTTAAGTTGGTCAAAGTGCAAATATTTACACAAGTCATACAGTCATAAAATAAGATTGTCTTTGAAAAATAGTTAAATGTAAAAAAAAAAAGTATTTACTTACTGAGAGTAGTTTTAGAGGAACTGAGTTAATTGATAGGTTATTTATTTACAAATGTAGACAAAGAAGAAGACAATCAATCTCATATGAAAAAAAGCATTAAAAATGTCAATAATCGAAGAATCATGGCACCAGTAATGGAATTGAACCAACAACCATTATAATCGAAGAATCGAAGCATCGAAGCTCCCATAATCGAAATTGAATCGAATTGTGAAGTACCCTTTTTGGAACACCCCTATCATAGATGTGTGAAAGACCTCTAAACGAGAGACGTGTCACCATGGTGAGTGTGTCTCGCTTGTCAACTCCACCTACTGGTTGCTCGTATATTACAGCGTTTGGGCGCGTAACATCGCGTCGCGTTATTTTCAGAGGACGCGCACAAACGACGCTTCAAATCAACGCCAGCTACGAGTGGCAGCCATTTTAAACACGCGTACGCGTCGCTAAACAGCAAGTATATTCCGGCCCTAAGTCCAGGGACCAACGCTAGTCTAGCTCCCAGCCTCAACAGCAAAAAAGGTAGGTTTGTATTGTGTTGTAGTCATGCGTGGAGAATATAACATTGCATTAATCGTAACATTCTGCATATTCCATGTCTAAACAGAACAAAAGTTAATGAACACAAATTGAGAACATTCTGCATGTCAGCAATACTGGAACTTTAAATGAAGGCCGAGCTACATCAGCTGTAACCATGTACATACAATTTTAATAGGTATGTATTTGACTGTTTTTTGTTTGTTTGTTTTAAAGGAGCTTAAAGTACCAAGTATTCATCACACAATGGTGAAATAATTACATCTCCGCATTTGACCCATCCCCATGGTGGGGAGCGGTGAGCTGCAGCTGTGGCCGCGCTCGGGAACTATTTGGTGGTTTAACCCCCCAATCCAGTGGTTCTCAATTAGTGGGGCGTGCCCCCCTTGGGGGGCGCGGAGGAGGAGCAGGGGGAGCGCGGCGCACCGCACCTGACCCCCCCAACCCCTCCCCCCACCCCGTCCGGAGCTTGCACATGCACGAACTGATTTGTGAACACAGAAAAAGTCCAAACATGGATTTTATTTAATGGAGCAGTGCAAATGTTCCATGGAAGAGAAATTTAGATTTTTCTTACTTTTTGTTTCATTTATATTTTTTGTTTGGTAGAGTGACGTATAAACAGCCCTATTGAACATGGTCATGTTAAAAGATGCCTCATCTTTGTTTCCCTGAGCTACCCTGCACAACTGTTTTATTTTATTTAAATAAAATGTTTTTTTTTAACATAACTTCCTTTCTTTCTTATATGAGAAATGGAAAGAATCATTTGTTCGCAGCCAGAGGCAGCATGATCTATTTTCGCTTATTTTTAAAATAATAATAAATATTCAATAAAACCGTTAAATATCCATTCTTTTTTCATTAATATTTATCCCACACAAGCTGACCAGAGTTCCCCAGTAACATATAAACAACACAATTAAACGATTTCACTTGAATTAACATTCCACCTGCTGCCGCCCGAACGCACATTCTGCTCTGCGTGAACTGGTCACCTGCCTGTGCGCAAATGTCACGAGGAGGAGCGCTGAAGAGGAATTAAAAATTAAAAATACAACAACTTTCTGTCTTTTATTTGTGTCTGACGCGCTCCGCTGCTGCGGTCCATCACCCGTGCTTCTGCGACTTTACCTCACTGGCGCAGCAGCGAGCGCAGCGCACTCTGCTATGTTTCACAGATCTCTTTGATCTGCTTAAATCGTGAAAAATGAAGCCAGGCAGCCTTTTTTCTGGAGGATTGAGAGGAGATGCAGCTAAAATACAGACAGGACAGGACAATGGTTGCATAAAAAAATAAAACAAACTGCTTGAAAAGGAAAATGCAGGTAGATTTATCCCACTACACGTTTGTAACTTTATAAAGCAATAGCTTTTAAGCATGTAATATTTATGTATTTGATACAATTCAAATCACCTTCAAAACTCAGTCCCACACCCAGGGCCGTTTCTAGGCGTTTTGGGGGCCAATTCAAAGTAGCCCCCCCCCCCCCCCCCCGTGTGACGTAGCGTTCCCAAATGACTTATTTTTTCCTTACCGGAGCTAACACGGTTAGCCATGTGGCTGCCATCATGCTAACGGAGTCCAGACGTACCGGTAGTGGTTCTAGATGGATTTATAGTTGGAATATTATGATTATATTTTTAGAACAAACCTCTGAGTGAGCAGCCCTGACCAGCCCCTGCCTGCAGTCTGTGCATCAGCTGTGCTGTAATGGTCATGCAGGATTGACTGAAGCTAGCGTTGTGCTTACAGCTCGCTAAGATTCTCCTCACAAACAGTAAATGACTTTAATGTTGCTAAGTTAGTTAGAAATGTATGTAGGACTCCAACATATGGCTCTGACATTTTTGCTGCAGCTGTAAACGTGATTATCTGTAAGCATTGAGAGCACAAAGTAGAGCAAAATACAGCTAATCTCCTAGTAAGCAGCAGGAGCAGTGCCTTCTTACACGTATTTGAGTGACGTATGTGGAACCAGTGTTTTTCAGTGTTTAGAGGAGAGAATTTTGATTTTCTTTAATGATTTATGACAAAACTGCTTAACAAAATAAAAAACTGAACCCAGTTTTTTTATATAGATGCTAAAGTGTAGTTAAACTGATATTTTACTATTTTCATGCTGAGTCTGGCCAATATCTTTAAAGGCTTTTGCAGGTGTTTTGAGTTAATTAGCTGATATATATACACTGCTCACAAAAATGAAAGGAACACTTTAAAGAAACACATTAGAAACACATTAGATACATCAGATCTCAATATGAAGTTGGATATCTATACAAATAACGACAGGGCAATGTCTTAGGAACTAAAGGATGCCAAGTCTTTTAATGGAAATAAAAGTTTTCAGCCTACAGAGGGCTCAATTGTGTAGACACCCTAAAATCAGAGTAAAATGAAGATGTGGCAGGCTAGTCCATTATTTCAAAACTTAATTTCTGCAACTCAAAATGCTTTTCAGTATCTTGTGTGGCCCCCACGAGCTTGTGTGCATGCTTGACAACGTCGGGGCATGCTCCTAATGAGACAACGGATGGTGTCTTGTGGCATTTCCTCCCAGATCTGTGTGAGGGCATCCCTGAGCTTTTGTACAGTCTGAGGAGCAACCTGGCACCGCCTAATGGACCGAAACATAATGTCCCACAGATGTTCTATTGGGTTTAAGTCAGGGGATCGTGAAGGCCATTCAATTGTTTCAATTCCTTCATCCTCCAGGTACTGCCTGCATACTCTTGCCACATGAGACTGGGCATTGTCGTGCATTAGGAGAAAACCAGGACCTACTGCATCAGCGTAGGGTCTGACAAAGGGTTCAAGGATTTCATCTGGATACCTTATGGCAGTCAGAGCACCATTTCCTAGGCAGTAGAGGTCTGTGCGTCCCTCCATGGATATGCCTCCCCAGACCACCACTGACCCACCACCAAACCTGTCATGTTGAACGACGTTGCAGGCAGCATAACGTTCTCCTTGTCTTCTCCAGACTCTTTCACGTCTATCACAGGTGCTCAGGGTGAACTTGCTCTCATCTGTAAAAATTACAGGGCGCCAGTGGCGGACTTGCCAATTCTGGTGTTCTTGAGCAAATGCCAGTGGAGCTCTACGGTGCTGGGCAGTGAGCACAGGGCCCACTACAGCAGTGTTCCCCAACCCTGGTCCTCAGGGCCCACTGTCCTGCACGTTTTCCACGTTGCCCTTTCAAACAATAGTGCTGCCACACACCTGACTCAAATGAATGAGTGATTAACAGGCATCTGCAGCACTTGAAGTCCTACTGAGGAGGCAATGCAGATCAGGTGTGCTGAAGCAGAGACATGGAAAACATGCAGGACAGTGGGCCCTGAGGACCAGGGTTGGGGAAAACTGCACTACAGGACGTCGGGCCCTCAGGCCATCTTCATGAAGTCTGTTCCTGATTGTTTGGGTAGAGACATTCACACCAGTGGCCCTCTGGAGGTCATTCTGTAGGGCACGAGCAGTGCTCAGCCTGTTCCGCCTTGCACAAAGGAGCAGGTATCGGTCCTGCTGATGGGTTGTGGACCTTCTACGGCCCTGTCCAGCTCTCCGAGAATAACCGCCAGTCTCCTGAAATCTCCTCCATGTTCTGGAGATTGTGCTGGGAGACACATTAAACCTTCTTGCTGCAGCACGTGTGGATGTGCCATCCTGGAGAAGCTGGACAACCTGTGCAACATCTGTAGGGTTAAGGAATCGCCTCATGCTGCCAGTAGAGATAATTACTCAAGCCAAAACTAGCACGAGTGGAAAACCAGCCAAAAAAGATCAAGAGGGAGAAACTTGAAATGACCTCCACATGTTAAACCAGTCCTGTTTTGAGGGTTTTGTTATTGTTGCCACTTTAGTGCACCTGTCGTTAAGTCCATGAACACCAATACAGCTGAAAGTGATTAACAATGCCCTCAGCTGCTTAATCAACCAGAAAATTATCAGACAGGTTTAATTGATTTCATGCCAGGCCCAATAAAAAAAGTGTTCCTTTAATTTTTGTGAGCAGTGTATCTATCTATCTATCTATCTATCTATCTATCTATCTATCTATCTATCTATATATATATATATATATATATATATATATATATATATATATATATATATATATATATATATATATATATAACCATTTCACAATATTCTAATATTCTGAGGTATTGAATTTGGGATGAGTTCTCTACTCAATGTTTCATTGACAGGTTAGTTTTCTAGTTTTAGTCTAGTGTTTTCCTTTGATTATTTTTGTGTTTGTTTTGTCTGTTCTTACTGCTGTAAAGCACATTGAGTTGCATTTGTGTAGGAAACGTGCTATACAAATAAAGCCGCCTTGCCTCCTGCTCGACCATTATTTAGTTCTCGTTTTCACAGCTAGCAAATTTTCTGCTGCTTTCAATCTACCTCTATCTTCTGATACTGACCCTGATTCTTTAACTATTCACTTTAACGAGCACTGCCTCTCCATTCTGGACAACATTTATCCTGTCAGTGGATAGATGTAGAAACATTTATCTCCATGTCCATCTGCTGCATCTAAAGGGTCTTCTGACCTCCTTTAACTCTGCAGTCAAAGACATCAGGTTTGCATATTTCTCCAACCTGGTGTCCCAGAGCAAAGGGAATCCCAAGGTGTTGTTAAGCACCATCAGCAGTATTGTTTCTCATGCTTCACCTACAGCCTCCATTCACTCTGATGGAGACCGTGAAAACTTCCTGTCTTTCTTCGAGGACAAAGTCAATAAGGTTAGATCTAGCATCTCTCCTTCAGCCTCATCTCTGCGTCCTCCGACTCCAACCCGGCCCGTCGTCCTAGATAGCTTTGCTCCTGTTTCTAGGTAACTCTACGAAAACATCTGCACGCCCCCTCAAAATCTTTGTTTAAAAATGCTTTTCAGTCCACCGGTCCCAGTGTGCTCTCTATAATTAAAGGCACACTTGGTAGTTTTAGCTTGCTGTTAGGACCCCCAAGAGTCCGTTTTTAATTCACCGTCATAAAACAAAGTAAAACTCTTCTCCTTGCTGTGCGTTTGTCTTTTTAACACCTTAATCTAACAGCTGAAATGTCTTCTCAGCCTTCATTAGTGTCTACAGGAGCGGTTCATCACTAAATCAAACAAATCAGCTGTGTTCATGATCTAAAACATGCAGGAAACATGCTGGAAGCAGACTGCAGCACCAGGCAGGCCAGCTCCACTTTACTAAGACTAACAGGGACCAGCCCGGATACTCTGGTGCTGTATTCTGGCCACAGAGGGCAGTGGGGGTCTGAGTAACATTTCATTAACCCTGTAAAGGGTCATTTTAGCACATACTGGCTCAGGAAAATGATTTAAAAATATGAAAAAGTTGCATAGTATGGCTTTAATGCTTTCCTGGTCTCTGATCAGGTCCTTGCTTATTTTAAGAACACTGTAATCCACCCACTTCTTAAAAAAAAAACAATCTTCATCCTTCTCTTCATAGCAGCTTCAGACCCATCTCTAAACTCCTGGTTCTGGTTTATAGGGCCTTACATGGACAAGCACCATCATACATTGGTGATCTTCTCAGTCCCTACACCTCCAACAGGTCCCTGAGGTCCAGGGATCAAAGCCTACTGGTTGTGCAGCACCAGGCTAAAGACCAAAGGTGACAGATCATTTGCTGCTGTGGCCCCCAGACTCTGGAACTCTCTCCCCCTGAGCCTGAGATCAGTGGACTCGGTGGTCTCCTTTAAAAAGCAGCTGAAGACTCACCTGTTCAGGTTGGCTTTGGAGTGACCTCCTGTTGATTCTTCATCACTGGCTTCTTGCATGCTTCAATAATTTCTGTATATCCCTGGGCTCTCTCATCACTGGGCAAGAGGTGGGGGGCACCCTGGACAGCTCAGCAGTTTATCACAGGGCCACACAGAAATAAACAACCATTCACTCAACATGCTAAATAGGCGCACAAAGGATCCTGCCAGGATTCGTACCTGTGACCTTCTTGCAGTAAGGCAACAGTGCAGCCCCACATAAACACAGTGTTTATAAAATCAGATGGTGTAATGAATATATCTGGACTACAACCTTAAAATCCTTTCACTTTGCAGCCCCATATGAGTGGGACAGGCCATACATCTTGAGTTGTAAAAAATAAACTCATAAATACAAGTGTCAGAATAATACTGGGTTTTAGCAAATACTTATCTGGGGTAAGGAATCTTGATCTGGACATTATTGTATTTAAATGTAGTATTGTCAGCATGTATTTTGTCATTTTTCCTGTAGCTTTTACAGGCTTAATGACAGTGGTGAGGGAGCCGTGGCTCCAGCTGACAGTCGGACCTCACTAGCTACTGTTGTTTCTGCACACACACAGAGAAGTCTGCCCACAGAGAGTTAGAGTCACACACGCCTGAGGAAACAATCCTGCGAGTGACTGAAAAAAGTCAGCATGGCTTTCTCTAGAAGCAGCAAAGCTGGGTGGGTGAAGATTTATATCATCACACATGCATTTGTCTGATGTGCTAAGAGTCAGAGGCAACAATTCAAATGATCTCTGTAAAATGAAACAGCTAGACTCAGTAAAATCTGAACAAGCACAGAAAATAAATGATTGAAGAGCCCTGTGTGACAGATCCACTTGAATCTTTCCAATGTCTCAGAAACACTGTTGAATTTGTTCTTCTTCTGAGGTTTTATCCCAAAATAAATAAATATTTTACTAAAAACAATAGAAGGACAAAGGCTGCAGAAGCAGTGCTTGTTCAATGTTAGCTGGGTAAAGAAAAACTTCTGAGTCTGAATCTTCAGACGTAAGTGCACACGAGGACCTCTCTCTACTGACCTGACAGGCGTTGTACAGCAGCTGGTGCTCAAACTTGCGGATCCCGAGGATCTGCTGGAACATTTCATAGAGCTGCTCTTTACTGAGGATGAGTTCTGAGACAGCACTCATATGTACCCGCTGTGGCTGACGCCGCACGTCCTCCTCGCCTTGGTAGATGGTGTCATACTTAGCGATCCAGGAGCTCAGCACGGTCTCTTTGCTCAGACCATCGATCTCTGGAAGGCTGCGGACGCGACGCTCAATGTTTTTCTTAAAAACCTCTCGAAAGTCGTTGGCTGAGCAGCCGCCGCTTTGGACCATTCGGGACACTCGTTCACTCTTTAGGAAACTCTGTTGTGGAAAAACAGAAAAACAATGAGTTTTTATTCCTTTATTTACTTGTAAGTTTTTTAAACCAAATACACAAGATATCCTATTGGAAGTGAGGGGACATTTATAAAGCTCAACTATGAAGGATTCCTGGGCCAACAAAGCCTTACTGAAATAGATGAAGCATACGTTCTCCTGTGTCAACAAAACCTTTGATCTGCTATATAAATACAGCAGAGCCCACAGGATAGACCAGCCTTCAGCAGGTTAGCTGCAGCTTTGTGCCACAGAACCATGTTCAATGTGCCATTGGCAAATGAGTCATAGTAACACTCTAGATTAGTGAAATCTAGCAGCGCGTTGGCATCTGATACGACTCCACAGTTAGAATTTATCACGCCTGACACCTGGACTCATCATAGCTGAAAATCACAGGTGTTTCTATGATCAGTCTGCCAGCATGCACGCTGCCAGAAGCCTCAAGACAGAGGCAGTGGATGGGATCCAACCGTCCTTTTTATTTACACCTGAGATTTTCACACTCCACTAATGTCTCAGACATTTATCACTCTTCAGAAAAAAACAAACGTGCAAAACAAAGTCGTTTTTTTTCAGTACAGAATATGCTCAAATTTAGATCCAGCCATTAGTGTCGGGTAAAACCATTTTAATCTTGTTAAACCGTTTAAATACAAAATCAGATGTAATATTATTCCCACCTTTTATAGAACAATCCCTCTCTAATGCTTTGAGGTATAGACCCAGTCAGAATACTTAAAGCCCCAGTGTGTAATATTTTTACCTGTTTACTATCAAATTCTGTGTATCCAGTGCACAAATGTATCCTTTTACATTAACATTTCTCACCAACATCAACTCTAAATATTCCTCTCAGCTTCAAATTTTACATTATTATATTAACTGTGGCCGACGTTCCATGGTCATCCTCCATCTTGAAATATGGTAGCTATTTAGGGACATACGAGCTCTGCCTGAAAGAAACAGCAGAGGGCAGCAGTGCGCCCTGGAAGCATGGCGTCTGCCAATTCAACTAAAGCCTAATTTATACTTCTCCGTCTGCATTTGTACGGAGACGCGCAGAGCCATTTTGCTTCAGCGCAATGGTTCTCCAACAGGCCTGCAGAGGGTGACGGAGACATGCCCTCTTTTAACAGTCCATTGAGAGCACCTCTATGCCGTCTGTAAGAGTGGTGGGGTGGTTGGGGGGGAGTGCTGCATTTTGTAGGTGTGGTGCTGAAATTTCAGTGAACAGTCATAATTAAAAATGCGTTTTTAATTGGTCAAGTAGTCATATGTTTTGTGTGGGTTAGGTTAGATTATACTATCAAGCTCCTGCTATTTATAAAAAAACGGACCTGATGGATGGAGTGAATGCTGGAGGTTGTTGCCTTTTTGAGAGGACCACCGTAGCTGCAATACTTACTCTGAACTGCATGCGTGTGCTAAAGAGCCCCATTTCTTACCATGATTTCTATGGATTTCACACATAGGACCTTTAAGGAAGAAGAGAACTTAAGTGTCTATTTTCAGTTTGTGCATCTCAATCACCTCAACCCAAACGAGTGCCAACTGCTTCAAACTCTTTAAACTTCTGCAGATTGGAAATTCAGGGGATTGGTCAAATGTGGAGAAAAAATGTCACCAGTGTCACGACTAATGGGACTTTAACTTTATGCATACTCATACAAAGATAAAAGAACAACATAAAAACTGAAAAATGAGAATTAAAAACTGCACTGTAGGGATCCATGCATTACAAACATCAACAGAAAAATAGTGTAATTAACAGCAGGAGTGTAAACACTTGTAGAGTTTGTTGGGAGCAGCTGCTGGGAAGAAGAACCTAGTATATTGTACCTTCCAGGATAAAGATGTCTGCCACTGAAGGAGCTCTCCAGCTCCACAACAGCTTCATGGATTAGTAGAGACAGAGGGCCTCCTTAATCAGCTTATTTAATCTCTTCCTTTCAGCAACAGAAACTGCTGCCCCAACAAACCACACCATAAAATAAGGCCTCCCCTAGAGTCAAAGAAGGTCTTTAGGAGCACCGCCTGCACTACAAAGGACCTCAGTCTCCTCAGCAGGTAGTCTGCTCTGACCCTTCCTGAGAGGAGCATCAGTGTTGTGGCTCCAGTCCAGCTTGTTGTTCAGGTGAACATTCAGGTCCACTACTTCAGTGTCTGTTCCCTGGATGTTCACCTGTACCAAAGCGGAGGGCCTGTGTCTGCAGAAATCCACCACCAGCCCCTTGGTTTTCCCTGCGTTGATCAGGAGGTGGTTCTGCTGACACCAGTCCACCAACTCCTGTGTCCCCTGTCTGTCCTCTGAGTCGTCCTCGCTCATGATGATGACGACTATGGCAGAGTCATCAGAGAACTTCTGTAGATGGCAACCTGGACAGTTGATGGAGAGGTCTACTGTGTAGAGGGTGAAGAGGCCCCCATGGGGCCCTGCAGACCAGCTTGTCAGAAACATACTCCTTACATACTGCAGGAAGAAAGTGAGGTATAGTCCAGAATCCAATGCAACAGGTGGTGGTCAGCTCCTGATACCTCCAGCTTGTCCCTCAGAAGCCTTCAAATTTCTATTATTTCTAATTGATAACATTAATTTTTGTATATAAATGTATAAAATAAGATTGTAAAAAGTGAATTACAGAATGAAAAGTCTGAATGTAGCAAAAGTCAAACATACCCACATATTCTGATCTGTTGTTTGAACAGGAAAAAAAAAAAAAAGTTTCAGGCATGAGAGAATTGTATTTATTTATTCATTTAATTTTTTTTTTAAGCTGTTAATTTTACTGACAGAATTAAATGTGCTTAAAACAGAAAGAACATACTAGGCTCTATAAAGAGCTTCATCAACATATCTACATTTTCCTGTGGTAGGGTATTTTTAAAGATTTGTATTTTATCTCATCACTTAAAGCTAAAAGATGAGTCATCTTCAATTTAGACTGCTGGTTTACTATTAATGCACTCCCTACATCGGTCTTTGCTGTCTGAGTGATACTATAGCAAGCAAGCTTTAGGTAATCTGAAAGGGAACACAGTAGTCCAAAATAACATTTCCAAGCTCCGCTGTAAAACACTAGCATGGCCCCCAAAAAAGAGCGGTAAAGGAGCAGCTGTATATCCTGCTCCCAGCTGAAGACTGCAGGTGGCTGATACCATGGAAACAAGAAACATACGACTCCCATTAAGTGCTGGAGCGCCACATGAAGCAACAGTGGGTTGGAGGTAAGAGCCCAATGTTTTTAGTACACTTGAAATGTTCATTTTCCTAAATGGTTTTAGTCACAAGTGTGTTTTCTTTACATGTCAGCCGGACCTTTTTTCTGTGACTGTATCATGAGTTTACAGTATGTGTAAATAAATGACAGTAATCGAAAATGTTGGAGGGTGTATATGTATGTATGTATGTAAGTATGATATACATGTATGTATGTATGTATGATATACATGTATGTATGCATGTATGTATGATATACATGTATGTATGCATGTATGATATATACATGTATGTATGTATGTATGTATGTATGCATGTATGAATGATATACATGTATGTATGTATGATATATACATGTATATATGTATGATATATACATGTATATATGTATGATATATACATGTATATATGTATGATTTACATGTATGTATGTATGATATACATGTATGTATGTATGATATACATGTATGTATGTATGTTTGCATGTATGAATGATATACATGTATGTATGTATGATATATACATGTATATATGTATGTATGTTATATACATGTATGTATGTATATACAGTACAAGCCAAAAGTTTGGACACACCTTCTCATGCAATGTGTGTTCTTTATTTTCATGACCATTTCCATTGGTAGATTCTCACTGAAGGCATAAGGGCTATTTGACCAAGAAGAAGAGTGATGGAGTGCTGCGGCAGATGACCTGGCCTCCACAGTCACGGGACCTGAACCCGATCGAGATGGTTTGGGGTGAGCTGGCCCGCAGAGTGAAGGCAAAGGGGCCAACAAGTGCTAAACACCTCTGGGAACTCCTTCAAGACTGTTGGAAAACCATTTCAGGTGACTACCTGTTGAAGCTCATGGAGAGAATGCCAAGAGTGTGCAAAGCAGTAATCAGAACAAATGGTGGCTATTTTTGAAGAAAATACAATATAAAAGATGTTTTCAGTTATTTCACCTTTTTTTAAGTACATAACTCCACATGTGTTCATTCAGTTTTGATGCCTTCAGTGAGAATCTACCAATGTAAATGGTCATGAAGATAAAGAACACACATTGCATGAGAAGGTGTGTCCAAACGTTTGGCCTGTAATGTATATATATTCACTCGTGGCCAAAGATTTTGAGAATGACACAAACATAGTTTTCATAAAGTTTGCTGCTAAACTGCTTTTAGATCTTTGTTTTAGTTGTTTCTGTGATGGACTGAAATATAATTACAAGCTCTTCATATGTTTCAAAGGCTTTTATCAACAATTACATGACATTATGCAAAGAGTCAGCATTTGCAGTGTTGGCCCTTCTTTTTCAGGACCTCTGCAAGCATGCTCTCAATCAACATCTGGGACAAATCCTGACTGATAGCGACCCATTCTTTCATAATCACTTCTTGGAGTTTGTCAGAATTAGTGGGTTTTTGTTTGTCCACCCGCCTCTTGAGGACTGACCACAAATTCTCAATGGGATTAAGATCTGGGGAGTTTCCAGGCCATGGACCCAAAATTTCAACGTTTTGGTCCCCGAGCCACTGAGTTATCACTTTTGCCTGATGGCACGGTGCTCCATCGTGCTGGAAAATGCATTGTTCTTCACCAAACTGTTGTTGGATTATTGGAAGAAGTTGCTGTCAGAGGGTGTTTTGGTACCATTCTTTATTCATGGCTGTGTTTTTGGGCAAACGTGTGAGTGAACCCACTCCCTTGGATGAGAAGCAACCCCACACATGAATGGTCTCAGGATGCTTTATTGTTGGCATGACACAGGACTGATGGTAGCGCTCACCGTTTCTTCTCCAGACAAGCCTTTTTCCAGATGCCCCAAACAATCGGAAAAGGGGCTTTTGCCCCTGTCCTCACTAAAGCTAACGGCTAGTCTCAGTCTAGACAAGACCAAAGCAGACTGCTCGTCTCATCTTACAGCAGTTCATGCAGCTTTTTTAAATAAACCTTTACACCACAGTCAGTGAAGTTACCCATATAAAAAGGTTAAAAAGCGGAAGCAAAGGGTGGTCGTTCTGGTGCATCCAGAACCAGACGAGACATAAAAACCTTCGGCCGACCAGTTTTACATTACAAAAGCTACCACAGCAGCATTAGCTGGCGTAGACTTGTCAACCCCGTGGGCTCACAGGTGGTAAACAAACACTACATTCCTCCTTTGCTTTGTAAAAGGGAGAAAACTGACAACCCCCAGCCAGCTGAGAAGGAAATCTGATTCAATGTAACCTTCCTTCCATGATTGTACCTTTAAGGTATTTAGTCCTGTAACCATAGATGGGTACGTTTAATACAATTGACCATTTGCACTTACTATTAATTAAGGACATTTAAATGAAAAATGATGCATGTTTTGATAGTGGTAATCTTGTACTATGGTCTTGTGACTATCAGGTTCAGGTTAAAGGTGTCCTAGAATGCAATTAATCAACAATCTAAAACAGAGCTTTGAGCCTCCAAAAAGCATAAGAAAAATTTTTTTTGGCTTTCATCTGTCCCAGGAGCCCTGATACAGGCCATTCTAAACCCCCTTACTCAGGCCTTCAGTGAAATGAGCTGTTTGCCCCGCCCACTTGGCCAGGACATGCTGATTGGTTGGTTTCTCCAGAAGGCCTCAGACACATGCAGGTTTGAGGAGGCGTGGCTCCCCCTTATGACGTGTTAAGGAAGGCTTTCTCAGAACAGGAGGTTTTCTCTCGCCTTTTTCAACTTTCTAATTTACATAAAAAGTAGGTCAAACACGGCTTTGACTTTTTGGCATGCTACTGTTGACCACCCAAGCTGTCTTATTCAACAACAAGGAAAATGTTGGTTTACATTCTAGGTCCTCTTTAAGTAAAGATCTGCCTCATGAGAATAAAACCTATGGAGTGTGAAACAACAACAACAGATGGACAAGAACCCAATAGCTCCAAAAGTAACAATGTGGAAGAAAAATCCCTCAGACTGTCCCAGAGGACCTGTTGGAGAACCATCATGTAAAACTAAGACAGCAGTGTGTTATCGCAACACTATAGTGGGCCAGAATGAAACCAGAGAGTCTTTTAGTGGTAGAGATAAATACAAATGATCAGACCTTACGTGGAAGCAGCAGAAGCTGACAGATGCAGCTGCCAGCAGAGCAGGTAATCTGCCTCTCTGCATCTCAACATGCAAAGCTCTAAACCGCAGAGAACAAAAAGACATTAAACGCTTCCTGCTGAAGGAGGCCAAAAACTATGAAGCTCACTCTTAAAATGACACTTAGAGAAACTCACACTTCAATTTACCACTGGATTAAATAATGAGGACACACACAGGCTGTTCTCTGGTTTATTTAGCCCTCAGGTGAGACATGATGATGGAGGATTTTCTCAATAATTTACTAAAGTTTGGTTTCTTGAAGACGTTTCGCTTCTCATCCGAGGAGCTTTGTCAATTCTGACTGGAATATGGGAGGGTCGATCTAATAAACTGTAGCTGTTTATTGTTGCTTAACGAGCAGCATCTGCCTGTGAATACCTCTCCTCCCTAACTCCTGATGAGTCGTTACCATTGTTAAGGAGTTAAGGAAGCAATCTATGTCAAAATGGAGAAACCATCATTAAATAGAGGAGGAGGCCTCAGGTTTCACCTTTCCAGCACCTACATTGCAGTTTTTAACCAAATTCCAAAGCAATTTCAGTCTAGAACACATCCTCCTGCATCTAATCAACACGACTCCCACACAATAGAGGCTAACGATGCTAATGATTCATCAGGAGGTAGGGAAGAGAGGTATTCACAGGCAGTTTCTTAAGTGTCCTTAAGGTTAGGACAGAGGTCTTAATATGAACATTAATATTAAGCAGTTAATACTTTATTTAATATATTATTAATGCTTAATATTGCACTAACATTAATAAAGGGTCCCTTATTGTAAAGTCTTACCCCTACTTCACAATGGAAGCATCAGCAGCGGAACGTTGTTGCTTCAAACAGAATCCATTATAGTCTGTGGACGTGATTCAAACCAGGCAGCCACAACTTTAATTCTGTAGATTCTTAGACATTGGGCCTATTTTACTGAATTCCAAAGTAATTTATAATTTATATATTTATTTTGACCAATAATTACAAGCAGGTTTATTAAACATCATTAGAATTATAAATACTTGAATAATCTTGCAGTTGGGGATCATGTTTAGCTCCTTATAAATGTGTATTTTTCTGTCTGCAGTATCTGAATGAAACTTTTCTTTATCTAAGCTCTGTTCAAAGTTAGTTCTTCATGAGAGGAAGGATGACTAATACGGCTGCTGTTATAAGCAAATTTAATCAAGTCAGGTGAATATGTTGGTGATTAGTCAGCCACTTTCCCAGTAAAAGCCCAGACTGTTCATTCTCCACAGACGGTCTCCCTGTAATACGAATCCTGTCTAAAGCTACCTCAGTGTATCCTAAAATGAACGTCATAAAGATCATTTTGGTCTCTTTTCTCTTATATCTGTCCAATGTGTGAATTTATTCATTCTTTGCAGTAGATGTTTTAAAAAGGCTACAGACCTTTTTTTTTGGTTAAGAAAACTTTGTTCTTAATTAGAAATAAATTTAAGGAAGTATTGAAACAGTTCTTTTTGTTTGGACTTAACTAAAATACAAGGCTGCATATGATGGAAAAGCTTGACCAGTCTCATGTGTCAAATCCGCTATATTACAGAAACAAAAATAATAACACTGCATTATTTTTATCTTTGACCAAAACTAAAGACTTTAATTAAGAAAAAGTAATTACTGAAATCCAGTTAACCTCAGACTGAGACAAACATGACCCTTTTGTAATTGAAAATCCTGGTCTGACTGCAGTCTCTTTATTTTCATTGAATTCTTTAGGGGTTTTTTTATGTAAGACTACAAAAATGTCAGCCAGTGTTACTAATGAACTGATCAGTGGGAGACTTCCTTCTTACCTGCTGCTTGAATTAATTGGGGCTTTAAAAGTCACTAAATTATTTACAGAGAAGCAGAGCACCAGGTTATGAGTCAGGACAGCAAAGACAGAGATGACGTGAGCTCTCCTCCTGTCACAGCTGTTCCTTTAGATGAGTCTCACACTGCAGAGCAACAATTTTATTGCTGTTAGTAACGTCTTTACTCACCGCCGGACAACTGGCAATTACGGGTTCTTAAAATTCATCACTGGCTTCAAATTTGACTAAAAATAAGAGTTTCACTGCAGTTCTAGTCTGCAAACATAATGGCACATACCGCATATCATAGCCCTTTTACCCCTCATTGAATTATTATTATTATTATTATAAATAATAATAAGAATAAGAATAAATAATTGCTGGACATACAACCCAGCTCCTTGCGACCTTATGAGGATTATGCAGTTCAGCTAATAAATGAATGAATGTAAAAAATGTAAACAAGAAAACATCTAGTCAAAATTAAAAGTAGTAAACACAAATAACAGCTATAAGATACAAGTAGGCTGGAAGTGGAGGTCGTCATGTCTGAGCTTTACTTTGGACCACAGAATGACAACAAGCATATCCAACACATATAAACAACATAAAAAACTATTTAATTTCCGTTATGACAAATAAAGGAAGCTCATTTCTGTTCTGGGGCTGCTTTGATGCACCTGACATGGTGTCATGAATCTGTACAGAGTTTATGGAAACTTCAAGACGATACCTTCTGGAGCCAGATGTGCTGCTGAGAGTCAAAAAGCTCTCATGGGTTGTCCAATGACCTAAACATCTGATTAATCAGAAGTGGCCTCCTGTGAACCCTGATCTAATTCGTGATGAACATCTGAGGAAGGAGCTGAAACATCTGGAGAAGGAAACCCTCCAAACCTCAGACAGCTGGAGCTGTTTGCTCATGAGGAAGTGGGTCAGAATACCTGTCAACAGGTGCAGGTGATGTTTCACTGGGAGTTACAGAAATCACCTGAATGTAGTCAGAGCCTTTAAAAATTTGAGTGAGAAGACATTAAAGGAACAATAATTTTTGTCCAAGACTTTCATTTTTATGTATTTAATTTTTGTTGAATTACAATTCAAAACCAATTTCTGACTTCCATTAGTTGATCCTAAGTTATTATTATTATTATTATTATTATTAGTAGTAGTAGTAGTAGTATTAGAATAGACTTTATTGATCCCACAGTAGGGAAATTCACTTGTTACAGCAGCACCAACACTCAAAAGGATAATTAGAAGAGAAATAAAAACAAGGGTACATGTATATACACATAGGCAGTAATCTAGTATTGTAATCTTAGATCACAAAAAAACCACAAATAAAAAATGAAAAATCTTGGGTTCCAACACCATGCAGCATACTGGATAATGCCAGTACAGCTTAAACTGAGGAGTTATACACAGGGTTCTTACACTTTTTCCACTGACAAATTCAAGCACTTTTCAAGCATTTTCAATGTAAATTTTCAAACTTTTCAAGCACCACACGGCAAAGACGAAACACTACATTAGGACTCAAGAGGACAGTTTCACCATGAATTTATTACTGTTATATAATAGAGATGATCTTATCCGATCACAGGATCTAAAATCAGGCCTGATCCTGTGATTTTAAATTACTGGAATCAGGTGAAAAAGATTAGCTATAACCTTATAAAGCAACTAGCGTGACCTTAATTCATCCTCAGATAGAAATTTTCAAACAAAATGACAATGACTTAGTTTTAATTTTAACCTGTCTGCTTTTAGTTCTAGTCTGTTACCTTAAAACCAAACACCCTGATCTCCCAGTTCACAGCAGCAACTCGGACAAAAACACACAGCCACCTGACACTCAAGATACACTAAAAGACAAAGAGAAACTGTCTACTGACAGCAAAAACACAGCCAAGATAGCCAATCACACTGTATGACTCTCTGGTTGCAAACGTTGGTTTTTGCAGTCTCCTAGAGCCACGGTATGAGCCGTGTGGTGCAGGGAAGAGCGAGCCTCAACATGGGTGAAGTCATAGTAATGTGTATCGCAAAACAGAGCCACATACTATTTAAACAATTTGAATTATGAGCAATGAGGCTATTATCAAACATATTCCTAATATTAACACATTTCTTATCAATGTTCTTCCTGACAGAGTGATGTTTTTTGGCAGCTAATATGAGGAAATGACATGAAAACAGGAAGCTGAGCCCTGTTAAAAGACAAATTTCTGTTACTGTTTGGTTTCAGACAAATAAAGTATTCTATTATATTCCAAGTTACAAATAAATAAATCTGAAAGGACAACTTGGATGTTTTCTACTTTCTTCTTATTAACTGAATGCATTGCTGAGGTATTGGATTGGGACTTGGTATCAAAATCCTATGACAGATCAGGGGCAAAAAAAATGTGATCAGAACATAATTATAAATATTATCTTGTAATATTCCACAAAGCAGGGACAAAGTAAAAAAAAAAAACATCACATTTTACATTTTGAAATGTGTCTAAAGTCAAATTTTGCTCCTATTTTTGCAGCTCTTATAGAAGCTATGTTTAAAATCCTGCTCCTCCTAAATTTCTGACTATTACCACCCATTACTGAAATGTCTGATCACAACCCTCCCTCCATCTGCAGAACCATTAGTTAATTAAAATAAATTATTATACTTGATGAACAAATAGGTTTTAGGCATTGTATTTATGCTAGTAGTAGTAGTAGTTTCAATTGTGACTAGTAAAAATATGATCTGGACTAGGGTTAATAATACTGTTGCTATGTAAAAAAGGAATTACTAGCTGTTGATTAAATGACAAAATGGCTTGCTTTCGCAGCCAAACACGGTCCATGCTTCAGCTCACAAATAGATGCCATGAACGACGAGGTGCTTCATTAAATTACTGGTATTTACATGTTTAGTGACAAACCTGAACACAAGTCTTACAGTTAGCTCTGCTGCTGTTTACTTTCCCCAGATGAAGTCAAAACTTTGATTTTTTTCGGTATTTTATTAGTTGGCGAACTTGGAGGTGTCATCAGTAACAAGTTATTTCCGTGACCTTTGTGCATCAAAAAGGCAACAACACAAAAATCCTTATTTGTTTTTAAAAAAAATGTGTGTTGGTCAAATAAATCCTCTCAGAATCATATAAACAAATAGCCTGGCAAGCCATCCTATATATGTGAATATATAGCCACGAACCATTGACAGCTCTCAGGATCTACAGCTGTCTTTCAAACTGTCTGCACGCAATTGGATAGCGCTAGGACCAATCAGAGTAACGAACGTGACGTAATCACAGTGACGGAAAAGAAGAAGAAGGTAGCAATGGCGTCTAGTATGAAAAACATGTGAGTATCAGGTGTACTGGGACATTGCACTACTTTGTTTGATAAAAATAAGAAGCCACTAAGTATATCCGACAGACTTACGCACGTTGGAGACTAAATCGTACAATGTTGATGACAAGCCGTTTCAAACGAACGTGGTTCCTGCGCTGCCGCCATGTTGTATGTGTTTGCGTCCGCAGCTCTGACATCATCGGCTACTCCCGGTCTGTGATTGGCCCACAATATAGAGCGCTGTGATTGGCCCAACCAAAACTATAGCGAGCTGTGATTGGACAGCCACAACAGTGGATCAGGCTGCGAGGGTTCCAATGAAGCGTGCCTAGACCAAACTCTGCAAAGCAAGAATTTGGTCTAGTTCATTAGGCTAATAAACAAATTCTTTCATCACTACATTTTATCATCATAGAAACAAACTCAGTGTTTGCGAAAACACGTCGGACAGTCGGACATTACCGACGTGATTTAATATTGTTCGACATTATGACCGACGCCGTGCGTCTTCTCTGAACGTGCCAAAATAAAATAAACTTCCTGAAAACCACAAATTGCAGACTGTTTGTTGATAATGTGCTCTGATTCCATGACACAGACATTTTTTTCAATAATCAGCAGAGATCATCTCTAGTTTCTGCAGCCACTGCTGGAGCACTTCTTCTGAGCATTTCAATTGATCTGGCTGTGCACGGTGTGCGGTGCACCGGATTTTATGTTATATGCACCGTATAACAGTCACGCGAGGTAACTTAAGATCATTTCTTTATATTTTGATATTTGTGATGAACTAAATCGTCAGACAGAATGACATTTTGTCCTTAACAGCAGTTTATTAGAGTAGTTTAACAAACAGCTGAACCGCATCTCCAACTTCCAGTTTCCCCTCAACCAGCCACAGCGTCTCTTAAAGGAACAGTAACATCAGTCTACAACATCAGTCACAAAAAGCCCTTATGGATCATTACAATATTTAGAAATAATTTCATATATAATATGTTGATTCTGGTGTTTCATAATCATTTATAATAATTATATGATGATCTCTAATAATTTCCTGATAAATTCTGTTGGTTTATTTTCTAAGCAGAGAGACTGTCTAATCTGAATTTTTCAGAAAATCACATTGATGGTTCTCTTTTCAAATTATGTCAACAGATTATTGTCAAAATAAAAATATGTATAATATGTAAAGGTCAGAAGTCACTACAATACCCACTGTTAAATAGATACAAAACTGAGGCCCGCGAGGACATTGTCCTACGTGGTTCAAAAATGTCCTGCGTGAGACGCTCTCACGTCTGCCAGTTTGGCAGGCGTGGCTCAAAGGTTTTCGCAAACACTGCAAACTGTTTTAATTAGGGATGCAACGGTCCACTTTCCCCACGGTCCGGTACGTACCTCGGTTTTTGGGTCACGTATTCGGTCCGGTTTCGGTCCACTTTGAATTGTAGAAAAGCTTAAGAAAATCTGAAATTTCCAAACTTTATTTCATTCACGCAATAATATAACTTTTCAGATGTATTACTTGTAGTCGAGTGTATAATATGTTCAGAGACGAACAGAAATGTCACTTTTAAAACGCCTTTTCAATGTGGTGTCAGTGAGAGGCTAGGGCGACTGAAGCGGCACCGGGAGGGACGCGTGATTTGGAATTGTAGGATGTCCAAGGAAGGTCCAGACTCGGGAGTGTGTTGTATGAGGGGTTGTGGTGTCAAATAAAGTGAGCCTCTGAGTTCACCGTTTTCTCTCCTCGTCTTTATATTCAACTGCAAACCACAAATGTTCCCACACAGAAGGTTTGTTTGAAGACGGCACGTCGCATGTCGTCGTGGCTAAGTTTCTCTCTGTAGCGCTTGTTTTGCTCAAGCTTTCAGCTCAGTGGGGCGGGTCAAACCTGTGACTGGATATTTACTCGCGGGTAGGGAGGGGGTCTCCTGTGAGCAGCTTCAGACGAGACTAGAGCGGGCACACGGAATGAAATTCATCTGTCTGGACAGACAAACGCACCCTGGTGCCGCGTAAAGCATGAAATAAAAGGACCAGCGCGAAAATACCCAACAAACATTGGTCCGACGCCGACATCGTGTCCACGTCCAAAAATGGTCGCGGTAGGATGGCCCAAATTTGTAGACAAAATGTAAAAGAACATTTCCTAAAAATCCATTCAGATACATTTGTACATGCCTACAGTTAAATGTATAATTGTTATTTTGACAATTAATTACGTGTAGTACAACATGTTGTGAATCAGTTTGAAGATCGACTTTTTATCATCATTTACACGGCAAAGGTATAGCTCAACTAGTAAGTCATCTGACTTTCACGCAGAGAACCCGGGTTCGAGTCCAGGCTGGGACAAAGATTAACATTGACAACCGGTCAAACGAAGTATTCTATTTAGGATTTTATTATTATTAATAAATGTAAAAACGACATTTTATTTTACTGTGTAGCTCAGACGTTCACTGACGGTCATTAAACTTTCAAATAAGATGCGCAAAAGACGTAATTCACGGCAAGAAAACACGTGTAATTCACGTCCAGAAAAGACGTGTAATGCACGTCCAGAAAAGACGTCGGTTCAACTTTCATTTTGGAACTATTTTTCAACCATGACGGGACGTCTCGGACTGACGTCGTTTCAACGTCCATTCGACGTCCGAATGTTTGCTGGGTAATGGCAAAACCGAAGTCCCGCGGTACACGAGGGTAGATTGTCCCGTCCAGGGAGGACCGAACGGTCTGGGATTTTACTGCGTACCATTACATCCCTAGTTTTAATGCTTTGCTTGTTTCACATTTTCTCAGAGCAGTCATAATGAAGTTACACTGTCATATACAGATGTGGACAAAATTGTTGGTACCCTTCGGTCAATGAAAGAAAAACCCACAATGGTCACAGAAATAAAAAAAGTTCTATATCAGGTCCCCTGCTGTTTCCCTTTATATGCTACCTCTTGGGATTATATTTTGGAAATACAACTTCCCCTTCCATCGTCAGGCCAACGACACTCAGATTTTCTTTAAAGTGAAATGCAATGACTCCTCTTCCATCAAGCCTCTGTTGGACTGCCTAAATGATGTGAAATCTTGGTTGTCACACAACATCCTCAGATTAATCAAAGGCAAAATTGAGGTCATAATTTTTGGCACCAGTGGCTCCTACAATGATGTTCATCTGGATCTCAGCATATTAGAACCTTTTAGGAATTCAGTTGTGAAGGATCTAGGGGTGCTTTTAGGTTCAAGTTTTAACTTTGAGAAACAGATAAGCAGTGGTAAATGAAAGCTTTATAAACTTAGACTGATGTGAAAGCCTAGATCACTACGGTCTGAGAGCAATAACCTTCTAGTGATCCCACGGTCGAGGTTGGTGCACAGAGGAGATCCAGCTTTTGCTGTGGTGGCTCCTAAATTGTGGAACCATCTTCCACTCTATATTAGGCAGGCTACATGTGTGGTTAAATTTAAAATCCTTTAAAAAAAACATTTATATTCACTGGCTTTTGTCTCATTAATGTAGTTTTTTCTTTTGATTTTGTTATGTAGATTGTGCTGTTTCTGAGCCATATAAATGTTTTTCTGTTTTCATGATGTTATTTTGTGCAGCACTATGGCCAGTGCAAGTTGAGTAAAGGCGTTATACTGTATAAATAAAGTTGAGTTGAGTTTAGATATTGTTGATCTATGAATGTTGTGTTTAATGTTAGAAGTATAGTTTACCTGCAGCCTACCACTCTACCTCAACTCACCACGTAGGAACAACCCAGATTTGCTCAATAACATCCTCATATTCACAATTCAAGAAACCTGTTTGAGCACATACAGTGCTCATCATAAATGAGTACACCCCACTACATTTGTCAGAAAACATTTAGTTTCCTTTCAGAATCAACATTTTCTAGGAGTTGCCAGACTACAAAATACTCCCACAAATGTGGGCCATTGATTGCAAACAAGAGTTGTTCATTTGCTCACACAAAAAAGTGATTTTCCTAACAAATCCATTCAAGCCCATGTTGCAAAAATGAGTACACCCCAATTATAGTCTTAGGAGAAAAGCCACACTTAAGATTACAAAATTTGAATGAACAGGCATTCAACCACAAGTGAGTCTAATGAATCATTTAAGAGGTGTCCAGCAGACAGGTGACTACAAAAGGGCATTACTTAACAAAGAAAAGCCCTTCCCATTTCATGCTGTCAGCAATGGCTCCACATGGAAGAGAAATGTCACAAAATCTGAGAAAGAAAATAATTTCTTTACACAAAAAAGGTGAGGGCTACAAGAAGATCAGCAAAGCTTTACATATCAGTCAAAATTATGTAGCAAAAGTGATCCAAAAATTTAAGAAAGATGGAAGTGCAGCAATCTTACAGAGACGTAAAGGTGAGGATTTCAAAGAGAAATGCACGGTGCCTACAGTGAAACATGGTGGTGTCCTTATGTGGGGCTGCATGAGTGCTGCTGGTGTTGGGGAGCTGCATTTCATTGATGCTATCATGAACTCAACAATGTACTGCTCTACACTGAAGGAGAAGATGCTGCCATCACTCCGCACACTTGGTCGTCGTGCACTTTTCCAACACGACAATGATCCAAAACACACATCTACAGCTACTGTTGCATTCTGAAGAACAGGGTGAAGGTATGTCTCCTGATCTGAACCCAATCCAACGCCTGTGGGGAATTCTGAAGCAGCAAGTTGAGCATCACTCTCCGTCCAGCATGCAGGCTCTAGAAGAGGTTATTCTTGAAGAATGGAAACAGATAGATGTTGCAATATGTCGCCAACTTGTTCATTCCATGCCTAGAACACTTGGTGCTGTCCTGGAACATCACGGTGGTCATACTAAATACTAGATGTTGTCATGAGGTGGTGGTTGTTGTAGGACCCAAAATGCAGGTGAACAGGAGGCAGACTGGCAGGCAAAAGAACTGTTTAATATGAATAATGGTAGGTAGGTAGGTAGCAATACAAGAGGTAGACAAGACGAGGACCTGACACAGACCAGGACAAACAGAGGGTTTAAATGCATGAGGGCAATCAGGAATCAGGTGGGCAGGATAGCAAGGGGCAGGTGAGTCCAATAAACACTCAATGAGGGGATACTAGACAACACATCTGAGGGAGAAGGAGCAGATCCTGACAGCCCCCCCCCCCCCCTTAAGGGCGGCTCCTGACACCCAAAACAGGATTCATCAGAAAGAGGGGAGGACCAGGAAAACCCAGGATACTGGAGATCCTCAGAGGGAAGTTGGAACCCCAGAGACCTCACGGCAGAGCCCACAGGACCTGGCAACAAGCTGGGGCCTCTTGGTAGGCAGCACGGCTGAAGCCAGGGAAAGCCTAGGAGGTTCCGGGAATGGCTGGATCTCAAAGATGGAGACTTTGAAGACGGCCGGAGCGGAGCGTGGACCAGGGATCATCAGAGGGTACTCGACGAGGACCTCAGGGACCAACAGCAGGTGCTCAATGAAGGTGAGCAGCAGAGGAGCGGGGAAAAGTGTCCAACCACCTGCAAACAGCTAGGGTGCGTCGGTGCCAACCCCTCCACAAAATCTCCTTGGTCCTGCTGCTACAGTAGAGTAATGAAAAAATGTTCCTCCTGAAAGATGGCTCACCGCTGGGTCCAATAAACACTTAACGAGGGGAGACTAGACAACACATCTGAGGGAGAAGGAGCAGATCCTGACAGATGTATTTTTGTTTCGGGGTGTTTTCATTTTTGCTTCAACCAATTTTAGTAAAACTGAAGATTTTGTGATCTGTTATATTATGAACCTTTATTTCATGTTATGGAGTTGAACAAGTGTTCAATAAAACTCAGCCTTGTCAAAATTCTGGAAATTGTTCTTTTGTTCATTGAGCTACTGATTAAATTAGTACTTTTTAAAGGGAGTGTATTTATTTATTTATGCTGAGCACGCTATGAAGAAAAACCAAACAAGTTTTTTTTAACAATAATCACAAAAGAAAACCTTGAGGGTAGAAAGAAGCAACAAGTTACATGTCTCTACCAAGATTAGAAGAAAATACATAACTTTACCCAAATTAAATTGCATTTTTCAATTGTGCAATTTAGCTTTAAAGATGGCACTTTACCTTGACCTTGAAATAAATGTAATGTAAAAACATTCAAGATCAACACATGGTGAAATAAAAACTCAGAGCTCCTCTACATAGGACTGTTCTTTCTTAAGTTATAAACAAAATTTCATCAATAATTGAAATAATTTTGGAAAGCATATTCCCAGATTGAGGCAGGGTTAATATGTGTGTTGTGCTGAAGGACGTTTTCCACAGTGTGGAAACAGGATTGTCAAAACTGCTCACAGTCAAACAAACTAAGCCGTGGGTGGTGTTGAAACGACTCCAGAAAGATGTCAGAGAGAGAAACGGGTCTAAATTATGAAAAGCGTCCTGCTGAGTACTTAATGAGGCAAACATTATAATAAATAATCATGTCTTGTGCCTGTTCAACTCTCTGTAAACCTATGCAATTGAATCTGTTGTGCTTTATACATCCAGACTTTTCTAGAAACAGCTCCCTTTATTGCATTTCTTTAATTATAGGATGTATGTAATAAAAAAGAAACAATTTGTTTATTTACAACTAGAATAACTGAAAAGGACATTTTTTACTTTCATAAAAACAATGCAGCGTGCTACACAATCTATCTAGGCAACCAAGCTGCACCACAAACATATTTTAAAGGGAAACAAACAAAAACAAATTCAATAAATAAAACTTGTCTACTATGGTTTATTAATCCAATAATAGGTTTTGTAACAACAATGCCTGTGTTTACATGCAGCCGGTTACCGGTGGTTCTTACGGCTCGTTTTTTTCTTTCACTCAGCGAAGTATTATTTCTTATTTTACTTTAAATTCACACTAAATATACAGCTGTAGGGTTTTAAAACACCAAAAGAGAAGCCTTACCTTTTATTCAGAAGAAAATACTCTTCTGTGTTTTGGATTGGGGTCCTTCGCTGCCTTCCAAAGCAGTGGGCTGCCCGCGGAGGTGCCTGACTTTAAATCGGCTCTTCTAAAGAGGTTTATCGGCCAATGCCGATGATGAATAAATGCTAAAAATCAGCCTGATTAATCGGCCGACCGATACATCGGTCAACCTCTAGTCTGGAGACGCCGTGGAGAACGTTCTGCCGCCTGCAACATCCTCCAGCATGACTGGTTTGGCAGTGGGTCAGTAATGGTGTGGGGTGGCATCTCTTTGGGGGGCCCCACAGCCATCCATGTGCTCACCAGAGGTAGCCTGACTGCCATTAGGTACCGAGATGAGATCCTCAGACCCCTTGTGAGACCATATGCTGGTGCGTTTGGCCCTGGGTTCCTCCTAATGCAAGACAATGCTAGACCTCATGTGGCTGGAGTGTGTCAGCAGTTCCTGCAAGATGAAGGCATTGATGCTATGGACTGGCCCGCCCGTTCCCCAGACCTGAATCCAGTTGAGCACATCTGGGACATCATGTCTCCTCCACCCACCAACGCCACGTTGCACCACAGACTGTCCAGGAGTTGGTGGATGCTTTAGTTCAGGTCTGGGAGGAGATCCCTCAGGAGACCATCCACCACCTCATCAGGAGAATGCCCAGGCGTTGTAGGGAGGTCATTCAGACACGTGGAGGCCACACACACTACTGAGCCTCATTCTGACTTGGTTTAAGGACATTACAGCAAAGTTGGATCCGTCTGTAGTGTGTTTTTACACTTTAGTTTTGAGTGTGACTCCAAATCCAGACCTCCATGGATTGATTAATCTGATTTCCATTGATACATTTTGTGTGATTTTGTTGTCAGCACATTCAACTATGTAAAAAATAAAGTATTTAATAAGAATATTTTTCATTCTTTCAGATCTAGAATGTCTTATTTTTGTGTTCCCTTTATATTTTTGAGCAGTGTATAAACGCCCATTGGTTATTTAAGGCGGATCTGATGCAAAATGGGAGGTTCCCACCACTGCCATCATGGCCGTGTCACATGTCTCGTCACACCCAGACAATCCAAAAAAGGGGGAAAGAGGTGGGGCTTTGAGGGTGGGAGCACATGAACCAATGTAGCTACTAGCTGAGCTTACCCCCAAAGTTAAAACAGAGCTCTAGGGCAGCTGACCCATGCAAGGTTGTAGTAGTGCTGGTCGCCTGTGAAGCTCTAATACGGACTGTTAAAATACAAGCAGAGCCTCAGACCGCTGTGATCGGAGCCGGGCGCCCTGGCCGCTTATGTGAGGTCATGCTCTGCCATGGTCGGAGATCATTGGGAGATTAGCTACATGTTAACCTGAAGTTAACGTAGGTTTTCGGGCCCTTTTAGCGAGAGACAAGCGGTTGAGCGACTCCAACGTAAGCAACATTAACTCAAAGAGCTCCACAGGCAACCAGCACAACTACAGCCTCGCATGGATGCCAAGCGGCCACGCGTCTCGGCTAGGGAGCGTGTGGCCACCTGCGTCTAGTAGCTGTTTCCGGCCGAGAGAAAGGAGAGGCCAGGCGCCCACCTCGTTGGCGTGCTTCTACAAGGATGAAGTGGCAGATTTGCAGATCTCTGATTGCAGGGCTGCCGCTGTTAACAGTAGAATTCCCAGAATCCTAACTTCATTAGAATTCCCATGAACAGTCAGTTTGACGGCTGTCATTTTGGCCATAAAATGCAGGCTGGTGATGACATTGTGGAGCAAAACGGTTCAAGTGCACTATTAATGAACTATTTATGTATGTATGAACCTAACAATAAGGTAAGAAAATATAATTTTAACCCAAACCTTGAAAAGAAGTCTCTCTATTGTTCACTGGGTGACCGACACGGCTCCTTTCTGCGCTCGGGTTTCGGTATCCAGCCAGCCCCACCAACACGTTATATTTCAACCCATTTGTGACTAAGCAGTGTTATGTTAAATGCACACAAAGGCACAGCATTATCCCCCATTCAACCAGCAAAATAAAGCACAGAAATATAATTTTACTTAATGATAAAAATGAAGCAGAGACTTCTTGGATGGTCTCTTAGTGCAATCAATACCACAGCTTGCCATCTTCATCCAAATAATTCCATGATTAACATCCAAACACGAACACGCAGAGGACACAAGTAAAGTGGCCGATCATCTATTAACGTGAGGCTGAAGCCTTCCCTGGAGCTAGCTGCTCTGACGCTAGCTCTGATGCTCATGCTAGCTGTCAATCAAATCTAATTATTCATAATTTCAAGCATTTAATTACACCTAAACGGAAGAGTTACAAAAAAATTCACTCCCCTCAGAGTTGTCCTGACTGTAAACCAGACCTATTAAACCTAAAAATTTTTTGAACCAGGCTATAAACATGTTTATTTCTACTGTGAAGTTGGGATTTTTAACATGGGAGTCGATGAGGATTTACTCACTTCTGGTGTCTCTAGTGGATGAGGGTGGAACTGCAATTTTTGGCACTTGTTGGGAGCAGTTCTGGACTTGTGGGGTTCACCCTTGGTGAGTACACATCTGGGGTTTTCCCTGGTTATAAAAGTGTTACGGTTGTAGGTGTAATCATATCTGTAGCTTTAATTATTTCATTGTATTGTTGAGTAAATATCAGAATCGGAATCAAAAGGGTTTTATTGCCAGATGTGTGAGAAATCACAACATTAGGAAATTGCTGCGGTACTTGGTGCAAAAAGAAAGATAAAAAATAAGAGATAAGCAAATATAAGAAGTAATAATATACTCATGATAAAATTATTATTATAAAAAGTGGCAATAATTAAAGAAGCAGCTACTATATACACAGTGCAGGTACTAATCAGAGTGGATCAGCTTCAGGTACAAACACAACACCGGGTCATGTGACTGGGACCAAGCGACTGGAGTGGGCAGCCCTAGGATTGACATTCATGAGTCCAACAGCAGAGGGGAAGAAACTGTTCTTGTGGCGAGAGGTTCTGGTCCGAATGGATCTGAACCTCCTGCCAGATGGGAGCAGGTCAAAGAGACAGTGTCCAGGATGACACGGGTCAGCTGTGAGCCGACCTGCACGCCTCAATGTCCTGGAGGTGTACAGGTCCTGTATGGAGGGGAGTTTACAGCTAATGACCTCAGCAGAGCGTACAACACGCTGCAGCCTCTTCTTGTCCCTGATGGTGGCTCCAGCGTACCACACAGTGATCGAAGAGGCGAGGATGGACTCGATAACTGCGGTGTAGAACTGCCTCATCCACTGTGCTGGCAGGTTGAATTTCTTCAGCTGCCTCAGGAAGTACATCCTCTGCTGGGCCTTTTTTATGATGGAGGTGATGGTGGGCTCCCACTTGAGGTCTTGGGTGATGGTGGTGCCCAGGAAGCGACATGAATCCACCATCGTGATGGGAGTATCAGACAGGGTTATGGGAGGGAAGGGGGCTGTGTGCTTCCTAAAGTCCACAACAACCTCTGCTGTCTTCTGAGCGTTTAGCACCAGGTTGTTGTGGCTGCACCAGGACACCAGCCGTTCCACCTCCATTCTGTAGGCAGACTCGTCCCCATCAGAGATGAGTCCAATCACGGTGGTATCGTCTGCAAACTTGATTAGTTTGACAGACTCGTGGTTGGAGCTGCCGCTGTTGGTGTACAGGGAGAAGAGCAGAGGGGAGAGAACACACCCCTGAGGGGAACCGGTGCTGATGGTCTGCAGGTCCGAGACATTCTTCCCCAGCCTGACTTGTTGTTTCCTGTCTGTCAGGAAGTCAGTGATCCACCTGCAGGTTGGGTCAAGCACGTTCATCTGGGACAGTTTGTCTTGAAGGAGGTCTGGCAGGATTGTGTTGAAGGCAGAGCTGAAGTCCACAAACAGGATCCTGGCGTAGGTACCCGGGGAGTCCAGATGCTGCAGGATGAAGTGTAGAGCCATGTTGATGGCATCATCTACAGACCTGTTGGCTCTGTAGGCAAACTGCAGGGGGTCCAGGAGGGGGGCTGTGAGGATCTTGAGGTGGGGGAGGACCAGGTGCTCAAATGACTTTATGACCACAGATGTAAGAGCCACAGGTCTGTAGTCATTGAGTCCAGTGATCCTTGGCTTCTTGGGGACAGGGACTATGGTGGAGGTCTAGAAGCAGGCAGGCACATGACATGCCTCCAGTGAGGAGTTGAAAATGCCCGTAAACACTGGGGCCAGCTCTTCAGCACAGTGCTTCAGAGTGGCAGGAGACTCCATCAGGGCCCGGGGCTTTTCCAGCATTTAATGTTTTGAATTGCCTCTTTACATCTGCCTCACGGATGTGTAGGGTTGTGGTGGAGTTGTGTGATGTGAAGACCTCCTGGGTGGGGGGTGAGGAGGAGGGTGCTGAGGGTAAATTCCACAATGATGGTTATGGCTCTGGAGTGAGGGGTGGGTGGCCAATGTCTCTATTGTTGGGACTGGATGAGGTGCGAGACCTGCCTGATGGCTCATCAAACCGACAATAGAAATTGTTTAAGTTGTTTGCCAGGACCAGATTATCAGTGGAGGCGGGGCTTCTGGGTTTGTAGTTTGTGATGCTTCTGAAACTTTTCCACACAGAGGCCGGGTCGTTCTCAGAGATTTGCTGCTGCATTTTGTCATGATGCTGGTGTTTAGCTTTGACCAGTTCTTTACTGAACCTGTATTTAGCGTCTCTGTAGGAGTCCTTGTCCCCACTTTTAAAAGCTTCTCTCTTTTCTAACCACAGCTGTTTGGGTTTTGGGGTAAACCAGGCTTTGTCGTCGTTGTAACTCACCGTGGTCCGTGATGGGATGATGTTAACCTGGCAGAAGTGGATGTAGGAGGTGATGGCATCTGTGTACTCATCCAAACTGTCAGAGGCAGCCTTCATTACCTCCAAGTCTGTGGTCTCTAGGCATGTGCGAAGCTCATTTACAGCATCATTGTTCCACTGTTTTATTGATCACAACAGGTTTGGAGAGTTTTAGCCTTTGTTTATAAGCTGGGATCAGATGAATGGTCACGTGGTCAGAAAGTCCGAGCGCAGCGCGCGCCACTGCGTGATAGGCTCCAGGGTTTTCTCCTCTCTGGTTGGGCATTTAATATACTGTTTATATTTGGGAAGTTCCTGGCTCAGATTTGCTTTGTTAAAATCTTCCAGCACGATGATGAGGGAGTCCGGGTACGCCCGCTCCGTGCACAGAATCTGTTCCGCGAGCACGCGCTGAGCCTCGTGCGCGTCTGGCGGGATGTAAACAGCGGCTAGAATGAATGAGGCGAACTCCCGCGGAGAGTAGAACGGTTTACAGTTTATAAAAATATATTCCAGAGAGGGAGAGCAGTGCTGAGCGATCGCTGTAACATCTGTACACCAACCATTATTGATGTAAAAACACACACCTCCACCCGTGGACTTGCCGGAGAGTGCCGCTTCCCGATCGGCGCAGAGAAGATGAAACCCCTCCAGCTGGAGCGCGCAGTCCGGGGTGTCCTCACCAAGCCATGTTTCAATGTAGCATAAAACACAAGATGAGGAAAAGTCTCTGTTTATGTTTCTCATCAGGGTCAGCTCGTCCATTTTGTTGCGGAGTGAGCGCACGTTAGAGAGGAAGATCCCAGGTAGAGCCGTGCGTAATCCCCTTCCCCTCCAACGCACGAGCGCGCCCGCACGTTTTCCTCTCCTTCTGCGTCTCACTTTCCTGATCAAAGTTGGTAATAAATCTGCCGCGGATGCAACAAAAATCGAGGATAAATCCACAGGTATAGTGTTGTAACTTATGAGTACTTCTCTTGAGTAGGAGAACCCAGACACGCAATTTACACACAAAAACAAAACGAAAAGACCGCACCAAAGTACCAGGGCATCCATCTGCGGCGCCATCTTGGTAGTACCCATCTACCCATTAAATATGCAGCAGTTCCACCACATAATGTGAACAAATAAACTATATTATACTGTGTGGGATAAAAAAAGAGACTCAGAATCAAGGATCTTTATTACTTATTTAAAATAAGTGAATCAGGAAATCCATGATCTTTATTGCATCATGTAATATAAAAGCATCAAACTGATTCTTAGCTACAAATAGGATATAACACTGTCTCAGCTGCAAGTTTTCAGATTTTTTGGAAAGGCCTGCAGAAGCCTCAATGTAAACTAAGTGTGTCATCAGGTCCTGCTCCTCCCCCTGAAGCTAGTCTTGGACCTGGAACCCGCCTCCCCTTGAAGTAGGTCACTAACGCCCACTTTCTCCAAGCTGCGAGTATAGAGCAGTTGATTTCATGCTGCAGTTGAGAATGTTTTTGTCTGACCTTCATGGCTTTAAACTGCTTTAAACCTCCACCGGTACCAGAGTGGATATTCTGACAACTTACTTCTGCATTGGGCACAAAACACTGCAGTAAAAACCATGCGTCCTGTCCACAAAGACACATGTAAGGGCCAGCACAGGACAAGTGTCTTAGGCGACTAAACCTTTGTAACAAACTTGGTAGCCTAGTGAACAGATCACCTGCCTTGCATGCCGTTTAACACCGCTTCGACTCCTGGTCTCGGCACTAACTTTTTTCCTTCTTTTTTAGCTCCACTTGCCAGTATTATGTGTTAAACCCTTGATTAACAAACAGTTTAAAATAAAAGGATTAATCTTTTTTTTTTTTTACCAAAACTAATTAAAATCTATTGTTAACACTGGTTAGAACTCTTATATGGCATTTTGATTATACTATTGGGTGTTTTATTGGGATTTTACACATGTAATTTTTATAAATATAATCTTGGTGACTTTACAAACTCAGCACTGACAAAATTGTGGGGACCTACTGCAATCTTTATGGGGCCCCCCAAAGGTGTATCGCAGACCCCTGGTTGGGAACCACTGTTTTACACCGTTGCATGTAGGGACAGAAGGCTGAGGATGGTGACTCAGACTCAACAAACTGTGTACAAGAAACGTAGTAGAGGTGGAGCTGGACTCCCTGAAGGTGGCATTAGATAGGCGAATGGTGTCCCAACTTAAAGGAATGCTGGATATGCTCCACTCACTCAACATGTCTGCCAGTCAGAGGAGCAGGTTCAGCGTGAGACTGAGAACACCCACATGCACCAGCGAACAGTACAGGAACTCTTTCTTGCCTTCAGCAATCTTCATAATTCTACTGCCTAAAGTACACTTTCTTTTTCATATCTTTATCTTCAATATAAGTTTGTTATTATTTTTATATTTTTTGGCTATTGATTTCTTGTTATGGTCTCACTGTGTGGGGCAACTGTTAAGCGAGGCGGCCTTTCTAATATTTGTCAGCAAAGAGTTCCACGTCTTCCAACACCCCTGTTCTTGGTTCGCTGCACAGGGTTGGAGGCTAGGAGTGGGAGCTGGTCATCTGGTTTGGGTCTAGGGTGGTGGGTCACTTTGCTCTGCGCTGGACAGGGTTGCCTGCTCATCATTACCCCAGGTACAGGACCATCTCTGAGTCTGGTAGTGGTTGTGCCCAGTGTTGGGTGTAACAGCGTTTAGGTGTAACGTTGTTACTAACGGTGTTATTTTTTTAAGGTAACGGAGTAATCTAATTAATTACTTTTTCCATTGTTGCAACGCCGTTACCGTTACTGGGCATGTAAAGTGGCGCATTACTTCATTAATGTGGTTGAAAGAAGCACAGCAGTTGTCAGGCTTTCTGACAGCCACACCAGTGATGTGTCAGTCGCGCACGAAATGGCTCTTGAACCAACTGGAGCTGGAGTCAGTGACACCGGCTGTAACCACACATGCCATCCCACCCCGAGCAGATGTTACAGTAGGCAAAAATGAACACACAGCAGATTGGAGACGAGTGTGCGCAGTGCTGCGCACAGTCGTCTCCGGTTGCTGTAAAAGCAAAAGGTGGAGCGCAAAATGCCTGGGACAATTGTTACACTAACGTGATGGACCTGTAAATATTGGTGGGAACAAATCTGTAAAAAATGAAGAAAAATAAACAGAGCTGCAGAAAGATGAGGAAATGAGTGAAAGCATAGGAGTACAGGCAAGAGGATACCAATGCATATGGCAAGCCGTTTTAACATTTAATCAACAATTGGACCTCTCTGTAATTCCAGTTTTACATCACAATAACTTCATTTATTCTATTACTAATTGTATTCATATAGGTATATATTAACTATTGCACTAGTAGGAATTAAAATTGAGATAATTCAAAAATCTAAGGTGGCCTTTTTAACATTTATTAGGCAGACTGGACATGAATTCCAGATATCTATATTGTTCCTAATAGAAATGAACATTCCAGATATCCATGAGAACATTCTTACTGAATGAAAATTTCAGATATCTGAAAAGTTCATTCTAGATAGTAAGAATCATTCAGTTAAATAATCTTTGACGTTATAGATATTATAGAACGTAACTGCGTTATAGAACGTAAATGTAACGTCACAGTTACTTTGCTAGGTAACTAATTACTTTTACAATGTGGTAACTGAGTTACTAACTCAATTACTTTTTGAAAAAAGTAACTAATTACTTTTTTAACGTAAGATGCCCAACACTGGTTGTGCCCTCTATGCAGCAGTATCGGATCAGAGTGTGTAGGGTGTGTATGGGGAGTGTGAGTGGTGGGTGTATTACGTGTTTTCTTGTGTGTCTTTAGGTTGAATGTGTTATTGTGAGGGTGGGAGTGTGTGACTGTGTTTGTGACTGCCTATGTGTCAGGTAGAGTCTTGGACTCCTCCCCTCTCCTCTCCTGGGACATCTTGTGGTGCTATAACATCTTGACCTACCCTCCCCCTGCCACATTTCCTGCTGGTGGGTGATACCTCGGCCTGCCTGCATATTTGCAGCTCTTGAATCAGGGGCTAGACGTTTTTGGCATCTGTCGACTTGCTCCAGGTGGCTGCCTATTGGGGTCTGGGCTCCTGGGCTCAGTGGGGTCTCCGCCGAGGTTGGGTCCCTTAGGTCCCGGATCGCTGGGTTCCAAGCTTGGACTACCCTTGAGTAGGTGGCTTCAGGTGGGCCTGGGGGCTTGCCGTTGTTATCTCCTGGGCCCTGGCACGGCTGCTGGTTGGGGCTGCTCTGGTGGCGGTCTCTCTGGGGTCCCCACACTCTGGGGGAGACCTCGGGATCCCTGGGCTTGGATCTCTTCCATCCTCCATGGGTCTTTGGGGGCAGATCTGTGGCCTCTCACACTCACTATTGGACGTTCCTCTAGAGAAACCTTACATACACAAACGCGTGTACACAACAAAGGTGCTCACATGGTGCTCTCACAAGTATGGGCTTGGGTGTTTTTAACACATAACCTAAAGCTGTGGTTGGCACTATATGCACTAGGATTTATTACCGTGTGCTTTTCAGCAAAAATTGCTACTGTTATTCAACCTCATGTTGTTGGTGCAGTGATGTTTTGGTTCTGTTGTATTTTGTCCCCTTTTTTTCTCTTTCACTTTCTGCATGTCTAGAAGTAGATTCTTCTGCATCCTTTGTTTATTTTTGTGAACTTTTTCCCCCACCACTTCCTTCTCTCTGCGCTGCACAACCAGTAGGCTTTGATTACTGGACCTCAGGGACCTGCTCGGGGTGTAGGGACTGATAAAGGAGGAAGAGTAGAGGGCCCAGCACAGAACCTTGTGGGACACCATTGGTGTCTATTGTCAAAGAGTGAGCTGCAGAAGCATTTCCAGTTGGCGCATCGCTTTTTTTGACAGCAGCGACCAAAAAATATCTCCTAATTCATTAATTTTCTGCTTTCTGATCACGTGACGTGTGACATACACGGATGAACATCAGCTTTAGAGGCATGATGTTTATTCTCACGGTGCGGGGGCTTGTTCCGACGCCCACCCTGTAAAAAAATGCAATTGACGACTAAAGTCGTCAACAGCAGTGAATGAGTTAAAAACCTTGCTCACCTGAGTGCTCCAGCTCTCCTGCTTTACTCATTTGATTGTCCTCCAGCTATTGCAAGCACCGGTGCAGTGGATGACGCGCAGCGCACCGCACCGCACCGCACCGCACCGCACCGCACTTGACTTAGTTTAAAATAAACCTCTTTCTCACAATCAACAAGCATATTGCAGAACCGTGCCTTAGAAGACGCTGTTTCAGTGATCCAGTCTCAATGTGATGAAGGAATGTTTCAGACGTGGAGAAGGAGTGTGAAAGGAGGAGAGCTATGTTTTTAAGTTGGAAGGAGGCAGTCCTGGAGATGTGGTTGATGTTTGGGGTGTCTTTCAAAGATGACTACAAGATTGCAAATATATCAGGAGTTGGTTAGAGTGCTATCAAACTTTATTATTCCACATAGGATTCATCTAACCCAGCAGGAAATGATTTGAGGAATTCCCAAGTTTGAGTTTCCAATTAAATAAATGTTACCTATGGGTGCCACCAACACATCAGAGCCAAAATCACCTTTATTATCACAACAAAGATCCTTTAACAGCGTCACATCGTTCTCAAAGATATTGGAATTCTGTCTTTAAAAGCATTTTTTTCTTCAAGTAATCCACAATGAAATGAAAAACAGACCAGAGCCACCACGTAGACTACAACCAAACACAATTTGGTTGTCTCCATGGCAACTGGAAATTGTCCAATTTTAGACAAATTAGATCAATTTAATACTTAGAACACAAGGTGTTTCTGTACCTGTGGCGACCCTCAAAGCAAAAAAAAAAAAACTGTTAGAAAAAAAGAGAGTGAGAGAATAGAAAAGCTGCCTTTCACTGTTGCCATAGTGAAAGAGAAATGATTATTTAAAGAGTAAAAGAAAAGTTGTCATGTATTTCAATTGTCCAATTCAGATGAAAGTATTCTGCAGTTTATGGCAAGGCAGGGCAGCTTTATTTATATAGCACATTTCATACAAAGAAACAATTCTATGTGCTTTCCAGGAGCAAGATCAGCAAGAACATAAAACAATAAAACCAACATAACAACATTAAACAGCAGATTATAAAATCTAATTTAAAAATACTCCAATAAAATTAGATGTAAGAAATAAAATAAAAAAGCAAAGTTAGAAACTGAGCAGTTACAGTGCAGAAGGTGCAGCCTAAGAAACATTCATTCATTCATAGGCTGATGAATACATGAACGTTTTCAATTTTGATTTAAAAGTTACTAGAGTTGGGGCACATTTGAGGTCACGAGAAAGCTGATTCCATCTGTGTGCAGCATAGTAGCTAAAAGCAGCTTCACCCTGTTTGGTTCTGACCCGGGGTTCTACCAGCTGACTGCTTCCTAAAGATCTCAGAGCCCTGCTGGGTGTAGATACAGGAAGGAGATCCAACATGTATTTTGGCCCCATGCCATTGAGTGATTTATAAACTAGTAGAAGCACTTTGAAATCGATTCTGTAGTTTACTGGTAACCAGTGTAGAGACTTATTGCATCAACTAGGGCTGCACAATATATCAAAAATTTATCGTTATCGCAATATCAGCATGCACAATAGGCATATCGCAAAGAACAGAAAAATATCGCAATTATTGGTCATCTCAGATTTTTGCTACACAAAATGCATTTTGTCAATCAAACGGAAGCATGAAGTTTTTGACAAATCAAATAGAGCCCTTCACCCATTTGGCCAATCGGTTGGGTTCTTATAGGTTAGATGCCTTGGTGCCTAGGTGGACGGCACTTCATTTGGATGGCTAGCAAACACCTGAGTTAGCTCAGAGAGCATCGCAATGGCTGAGGGTAAGACGTGTGTGGAAAATGTTAGCGAGAAAGAACTCATAATTCAAACAGCATGACTATTATTTCAAAGTACTTGTGTTCAACAATCACAAGTACTTTGCAAGACATGCCAAACACTTGTGGCAACCATGAGGAGAAACACAACAAATCTCCATTGTCACCTCCAACGCAACCATAAAGATCTATATATAAGGCTCTAGAAAGATAGCGTTAGCAAACTCAAAGTCTCTGACGTTAAGACAAGTAAGAGCACAACAGCCCAGCAGATGCCCATGGGTGGAACTCCTTATAAGAAACCATCAAAGCGGTACAAGGAAATAATGAAAGTAGTCGGTAAGTGCTACGGGAGTAAACATATCCATTTAGATTCCGTAAATGTTCTACAGTGTTGTCCTAATGTTTTAAATCACTCCAACATATTTTAATGAATATTGTTTACAAAAATATTGAAACAGATCATGCTAATTTTGTAATATAAACTTACATGATTTCATTTTGTTACTGTATTAATACTAATGATAGAGGATGGAGTGGTGTGTCTAAAGTATATATACAAAAACTGCAAATTTAAGTATTTGTTTATTTATCGCAAGTAATATCGATATCGCAATATTAAGCACTATTAAGCACTCCAAAGAAAGGAAATATTGATGATTTAAGTATAATATCCATGCCTTGCCAACAAAATAAATTTAGTAAAAGTTTAATCTTTGATATGATATCTATGGGTTAAACCACCACATAGTTCCCGAATGCAGCCACAGCGCAGCTCACCACTCCCCACCACAGGCAGGGGCGCAACTACCTACTTTCGGAGGGGTATGCAGACACAAAATGGGCACCCCCCGCCCCCGCGCAACTGACGCCTCCTCCAGCTATTACACCGTACCACAAAGTGTGCACCAGCACCAAGAAGCAGACATGAAAAAAGGTCACGGAAGATAAGTCTCAGTAGGGGGGAAGAAAATTTTGGACATTTTATATATAAAAGCATCAGTCTGGTGCATTTTGAGAAAAAAGTAGAGTTACAGGCTGGTGCGTGTACACAGCATTATAATGATATAGTTGAGTTAACAGAGTTATCCTGTCCGTTCTTTAATCTATTTTGAACACCGACTACAGCAAAATCCAGTGATGCATCTGCTCAGTACCACAACTGATGTCACCAACAGAACCAATCAGCTGGCAGAGCTCACTGCTGAATGTGTGAGTGTGCAGAACTTACAAAACTTCACAACGCTCACGACAATTTAAGGAACAAAGTAGAATGAAGCTGCAGGACTTTAGGCCCAGGGCAGAGTTTTATGACTCAGACCGACCCACCTTAGATCCTGACCTGTTATTAATATCATGTATCCTTTACACCAATCAGAATATTCTGTTCAGATGTTCACATCCACACCTTAAAAATGAAATGAAATCATTATTAAAATTAAAAATGATTAATATTCCTTTTTCATGAAAAGATTAGGTATCTGTGAGCACCTTTATATTATTATTGTCCAGCTGAAGCAGACATTTGCTTATTTCTAACAGAACTGAGCTGTGGGAGAAAATATTCAGGCTTATTTCATCTTATTTTCTATCACCTGTGTGTTTGGTGTATTTATTAACCTACTATTAACTATAGAATGATAAATAACAGGTCACTATATCATGTGGGCATAGAAAGTTTCTAATGAACTAAAGCTTGTTCAGCAGCTCACCTGTTCCTTCCACACTGAGAAATCCTCTCATCAGCAGCAGGTGATCAACAGACTGAACACCGGACCGAAAAAACAAAAAGACTAAAGACACCGACCTCAGACCGGCCCGCCGGGCCCGGGAGTTTCCCCAGTCAGGGCCTGATTACTCCCGCCGTCCCCGTTAGACAGGAGCTGCTCATCACGTAACGTTACTCTCATGGTGACGTCAGAGCTTGGCTCCGCTGGAGCTTATTAGCGCGACTAGATTCTACAACGTTTTCATGAATAAACACACAGCTTAATAGATTTGTGGCTTAACCGTCCACACCTCCAACCGCGCCCCGGCGCGTAGTGGGGGCCCGCGCGCTGAAGCGCAGAGAGAGAGAGAGTGTGTGTGTGTGCGTGTGGGGGGGGGGGGGGGGTATGGAGAGGGGCGCCATAGTGCCTAATCGCCGACGTGTTTAATAATCATATAGTTCACAGATACACACACGGACAAGTACACACCTGTTATTATGCAGACTAAAAATATTTTTTGCATCATCACTTTGGCGCCCCCTCCAGCCTGGCGCCCCTATGCGCCGCATACACTGCATACCCACTTTTTGCGCCACTGACCACAGGGATGGGTCAAATGCCGATATGTAATTTCACCAGTGTGTGATGATGACTTGGCTTCATTCCATTTCATAACTAATTTCTACTTTGTGTTGGTCTATCACAGAAAATCTCAAAACATTTAAGTTTGTGGTTGTAAGGTGTCAGCATGTGTAAAAGTTCAAGAGGTATGAATACCTTTGCAAGGGGTGAAATAGTAAACAAAAGATTATAATAGAACCTGGACAAAACCAAATGGCCTAATTATTGTATAAGTGTTTTGTAGGGGCTTCAAGTCTGAGGAGGCTGTCACTACCAAGAGGGAGAAACAATATGTTTAGTTTCAACTTTAATATTTTTAGAAGTTGTTGTAACAATAAAGGAAGAGAAAGAACTGGTTCAGGCCAATCTGTTTTTGAAACAGATAAATCACATCAGCTTACCTCATAGTAGCTTCTGACAGCGTTACAGAAAGCCTCATCAGCCACAATCTGAGTTTCCCCGTTGATGAAGGCCAGGAAGCGCTCCTTGACAGTCTGAAGCTGCTGCTTGTTAACCTGAGGAACAGATAATGATGACAAATTATGTAAAGCACACAAAACTACAGAAAAACAGAGAGATGTCACAGAAGGGTTAATGAGACAAGGGAGAGCAAGGGACAGCTAAATGAATAACTTAAATATTAGAGTTGTTGTTAAAATGAAACCTTGTGACACCAAAACAAAGAGACTCACTATCAGACAAATGCCTTTTAAAACCAAATAAAAGCCGCCACATCTTCAGAATTACGTTCAATGTAAAGCATATGATCTATACAGGTGCTGGTCATAAAACTAGAATATCATGACAAAGTTGATTTATTTCAGTATTTCCATTCAAAAAGTTTAACTTATACACTGCTCACAAAATTTAAAGGAACACTTTAAAGAAACACATTAGATACATCAGATCTCAATATGAAGTTGGATATCTATACAAATAACGACAGGGCAATGTCTTAGGAACAAAAGGATGCCAAGTCTTTTAATGAAAATAAAAGTTTTCAGCCTACAGAGGGCTCAATTGTGTAGACACCCTAAAATCAGAGTGAAATGAAGATGTGGCAGGCTAGTCCATTATTTCAAAAACTTAATTTCTGCAACTCAAAATGCTTTTCAGTATCTTGTGTGGCCCCCACGAGCTTGTGTGCATGCTTGACAACGTCGGGGCATGCTCCTAATGAGACAACGGATGGTGTCTTGTGGCATTTCCTCCCAGATCTGTGTGAGGGCATCCCTGAGCTTTTGTACAGTCTGAGGAGCAACCTGGCGCCGCCTAATGGACCGAAACATAATGTCCCACAGATGTTCTATTGGGTTTAAGTCAGGAGATCGTGAAGGCCATTCAATTGTTTCAATTCCTTCATCCTCCAGGTACTGCCTGCATACTCTTGCCACATGAGGCCGGGCATTGTCGTGCATTAGGATAAAACCAGGACCTACTGCATCAGCGTAGGGTCTGACAAAGGGTTCAAGGATTTCATCTGGATACCTTATGGCAGTCAGAGCACCATTTCCTAGGCAGTAGAGGTCTGTGCGTCCCTCCATGGATATGCCTCCCCAGACCATCACTGACCCACCACCAAACCTGTCATGTTGAACGACGTTGCAGGCAGCATAACGTTCTCCTTGTCTTCTCCAGACTCTTTCACGTCTATCACAGGTGCTCAGGGTGAACCTGCTCTCGTCTGTAAAAAGTACAGGGCACCAGTGGCGGACTTGCCAATTCTGGTGTTCTTGAGCAAATGCCAGTGGAGCTCTACGGTGCTGGGCAGTGAGCACAGGGCCCACTACAGGACGTCGGGCCCTCAGGCCATCTTCATGAAGTCTGTTCCTGATTGTTTGGGTAGAGACATTCACACCAGTGGCCCTCTGGAGGTCATTCTGTAGGGCACGAGCAGTGCTCAGCCTGTTCCGCCTTGCACAAAGGAGCAGGTATCGGTCCTGCTGATGGGTTGTGGACCTTCTACGGCCCTGTCCAGCTCTCCGAGAATAACCGCCAGTCTCCTGAAATCTCCTCCATGTTCTGGAGATTGTGCTGGGAGACACATTAAACCTTCTTGCTGCAGCACGTGTGGATGTGCCATCCTGGAGAAGTTGGACAACCTGTGCAACTTCTGTAGGGTTAAGGAATCGCCTCATGCTGCCAGTAGAGATAATTACTCAAGCCAAAACTAGCACGAGTGGAAAACCAGCCAAAAAAGATCAAGAGGGAGAAACTTGAAATGACCTGTTAAACCAGTCCTGTTTTGAGGGTTTTGTAATTGTTGCCACTTTAGTGCACCTGTCGTTAAGTCCATGAACACCAATACAGCTGAAAGTGATTAACAATGCCCTCAGCTGCTTAATCAACCAGAAAATTATCAGACAGGTTTAATTGATTTCATGCCAGGCCCAATAAAAAAAAGTGTTCCTTTAATTTTTGTGAGCAGTGTATATTAGATTCATTCATTACACACAGGCTGATATCTCAAATGTTTATTTCTATTATTTTGATGATAACTGACAGGATATTAGAATATTGTGAAAAGGTTCTATATTGAAGACCCCTGGTGCCACACTCTAATCAGCTAATTAACTCAAAACACCTGCAAAAGCCTTTAAATGGTCTCTCAGTCTAGTTCTGTAGGCTACACAATCACGGGGAAGACTGCTGACTTAACAGTTGTCCAAAACACGACCATTGACACCTTGCACAAGGAGGGCAAGACACAAAAGGTCATTGCTAAAGAGGCTGGCTGTTCACAGAGCTCTGTGTCCAAGCACATTAATAGAGAGGTGAAGGGAAGGACAAGATGTGGTAGAAAAAACGTGTACAAGCAATAAAGATAACCACACCCTGGATAGGATTGTGAAACAAAACCCATTCAAACATGTGGGGGAGATTCACAAAGAGTGGACTGCAGCTGGAGTCAGTGCTTCAAGAACCACCACACACAGACGTATGCAAGACATGGTTTCAGCTGTCACATTCCTTGTGTCAAGCAGGGTTATTATCGTAAACGAAAACTAACGAAATAACGAAAACTAGAATTTAAAAAAAATTTCGTTAACTGAAATAAAAATAAAAACGAATAAAAAAAATGAAACTAACTGAAACTGTAATGAGCGTTAACAAAACTAACTAAAACTAACTGAATTTATAGAGAAAATTAGCTTAGTGTTCGTGTTTATGTTTTATTCTAATTTCCAGTAGTTTTTTGTGTGCGTGTGCCACAACAGACGGCTCGTCGGTCAACATCGAGCGTCATGTCGGCAAGAGCTGGGAGGAAGTGACAGGCAGTATTGTACATGAATGTGTTCATTAAACGATCGTTTGTGAAATGAACTCGCTTGTATTTTGCCTGATGAACGTTAAAGTGAGCGCGCTCATTCTGGCGTGTGTGAACAGGTTTATGAACAGCGTTCCCTCGTAGTTTGTGAGCTCCAAATCTCCATAGAGCTAAAGTGGCTAAAACCCAGCCAAGACCTTCTCGCTAAAACAGTAGACCCTGAAATTGTGGCCGCCATAGGGAATAGTGATCGGTGTGGCGTCTACTCTTCAGTGTCTATGCTGTGGAGGCCGGACCTCTTGGTGCGTTCAATTTACCTCGGCGAACATACAACTGCACATAACATCGATTTTAGATGCGCCCTTACAAGTTTATCTTGTGAAATAAACAAGTTTCCACCACAGCTACTGTTGTTATTACAAAAAGCTGCTATGTTGAACCTCAAATTTGGATTCAAAAACATTCTCTGACTTAGGGGGGGTGTTCCAGTTCATTATTTCTACTCGGAAGTTAGAATTTCCAAGATTTTTTGTTACTCTGCCATATCTTTGATACTTACCTGGAATGTATGCTAGCTCACCTGTTTTAGCTGAATACATTTTTGAAAAACGATGATTTTCTGGGTTTTGTTTTACACACAACAATTATCTATTCTTTTATTCAGTCTTGTCTCTGATATGTAACTAATATTACAAAAAAGACTAAAACTATAACTGAAACTAATAAAAACTAAACTGAAACTAAAAAACAAGCTGTAAAAACGTATTAAAACTAAATAGAATTAAAAAGTTTTACGTAAAAACTAAATAAAAATAAAAACTAATAAAAAATGCAAAACTATTAAAACATTGGTGTCAAGCCACTCTTGAACAAGAGACAGCGTCAGAAGCATCTCGCCTGGGCTAAAGACTAAAAGGACTGGACTGCTGCTGAGTGGTCCAGAGTTATGTTCTCTGATGAAAGTAAATGTTTCATTTCCTTCGGAAATCAAGGTCCCAGAGTCTGGAGGAAGAGAGGAGAGGCTCAGAATCCACGTTGCTGGAGGTCCAGTGTAAAGTTTCCACAGTCAGTGATGGTTTGGGGTGCCATGTCATCTGCTGGTGTTGGTCCATTGTGTTTTCTGAGGTCCAAGGTCAACGCAGCCGTCTACCAGGAAGTTTTAGAGCACTTCATGCTTCCTGCTGCTGACCAACTTTATGGAGATGCAGATTTCATTTTCCAACAGGACTTGGCTCCTGCACACAGCGCCAAAGCTACCAGTACCTGGTTTAAGGAGCATGGTATCCCTGTTCTTGATTGGCCAGCAAACTCCCTTGACATTAACAGCTTTGTCATGATATTCTAATTTTATGACCAGCACCTGTATATATAGCCTATATTTGCACACTTATACTAACCATAACCATAACTGACCTTCCGCCGGCCCCGCCCCCAAAAAGGCCATTGTCCAATCACACATCATAGCAACTATTACTGTCTGAGGACGTCCGACAACTTCAAGCAAGATGGTGAAGCGGTGCGCCCACGACGTCTGTAAGCCAGTCGATACCCATTTTGAATATATTCCTCCACTGCATACTGTAACTCTTTAGCCTAGATCTGGATGATATTGCAGAGGAATTGCTCCAAAAAATGTCGCTGACACACATCTTTCTACTTCTTTCCTTCATGGAAATCTGCCGCGCTGATCAGTGTTTGACCCAGTTTGACCACTTGCTTGGCAGACTTAGCAACAGTAACTAGGGGGGGACTCAGCGAAAGGTCAATTGAAGCCTTGATGACTTATTCTCAGAAGGAACTCTAAGATTAGATCAGATTTTTTTTTCAGAGATTAAAGTTAGTCATGTTTTTTTTCTCTTCCCTAAATATTAGGGATGCATCGATATGAAATTTTGGGCCAATACTAATATCAAAAATTTATATCGCTTTTATGGCCGACAACCAATATTTGTCAATCAGCAGATTTTGTATAGACTGAAAATTATGCAAGCTGAATTTTTGAATGTCTTGCTTAAGTGCAAAGTAGATTATATTATTATATTGTGTGTGTGTGTATATATATGTACATATATATATATATACACACAATACTGTGTATTGTACTTTTTTGTGTCTGGTAAAACAATATTTCAAGACTGTGCCATTTTGTAAGACAAATATATATTGTTAATAAATGGCTTATAACACCACATTCTAGTTATAATTTAAACTTCTTGATAGTTTTTCTTTTTTACAAAAACACTGTGGGTCGCTCGTGGGCTTCTCTACCACTGGGCTTAGCAAGTTTTCTGGAGGAAACCCTGTTTGTGTGTGTGTGTGTGCGTGTGTGTGTTATTATATACAAACACTACACACATTTACACTTCTGAAGAACTGTGAAATAGTATGGAAGCTTTTTCTGTTAGCTTGTTCAAGTTGAATTCAAATACAAATACAGGCCATTGAATTCAAATAGACATGAAATACATGATAATAATAGTTTTATGTATATTTAACAGTGATGTTAGAGCCAAAAGGCAGAATAGAAGTTTTTTTTTTTATTTCTGTTTTACTTTATCTTGTTGCATTGGAGTTTTATGCTGACCCACATTGAGTAGTCTCTGTCCCACCTTTGGCATTTGGGATCTGGTCACCCTACTGTTGCTTTCGAACAACAGTAACATAGTTAATTAATATAGTTTGTCCTTCTTGTGTAATGTTTCAGATACGTTTTGAACAGCACAACATAGCTTAATGTCAGGTCATTTTTCCATTGAGACTCATTTCTGGTTGCATTTTCAGATGAGTATATCAAAATACTTTCAGAAGAAGAGGAAGGGAAGACGTTACCCCCATCTTCTTTGGGTAACCCCAAAACAACACCCAGATATTTAAATTCATCCACTTGTTGTATTTCTTTCTGGTTAAGTTGTCACAAATCTGCATTTGATTGTAAAAAACATGGAGACAGTTTTGCGGCAGTTCACGGTCAAAAGGTTATTCTTGAACCAGCGAGACTCTGCCACCATTCAGTAATTTTGTAGCCTGTTGGGGAGTCTTTGCGATTACATAGATGACGGCATCAGCAGCACACATTTGACACTGGACACCTTTACAAACAAAACAGTAATGGACCTAGGAAGGAACCTTGTGGAACTCCTATTGTACAGTTTTTAATGCTTGGTTTAATTCCATTAATTTTCACATTCTGTTCTCTGTGTTTTAGATATGACCTGAACCAGCTAAAAAAGAAAATTTTAATTAGCTGATTTTATAGGAGCTTATGTTTATCTTTGGGGTAACTAGGAAAATATGTGTACTTTTTAAAGATGAATGGTGGCCGTCCATTGCTGGTTTCAGTGAAATATCTTGTTGCTTGATGCAGTGCAGGAAGATCTGAGGGACAATTTTGTTGCATTTGTTTGTGTGCTTATTACTAGGGAGGGAATCCTGCAACACTAAATAAAAGATGAATTTTCAGCAAAGCAACTCACTCAGTCTCGAGTGCTGATGACGACTGTCATGAAGAAGTGATTTCTGTCTGCTGAACCACAAGTGACAGATTGTTGTTTAGGGTTTTAGGGAGGAATCACCAGCTCATAAACTGCATATGCATGAGGCACCAGGAGGACAGCATCATCAGAGGGAAATTATACCATCAGTCTTCTTCAGCTTGCTGCAGCACTGCCAGCAACAAAAACATTCTGGAAGTCAAAGTGCCAATTTACAGAGGCAAAATAAGCAACGACTTATCTCCGTCTGACAGCTTTTTGTGTGGGCTTTTCTGCCTTTTCCCCATCTAAATGGAGCTTCTACAATCTGTTTTTGTCAAAGGAAATGTCTGCGGGGATCTATGAAAAGCAGCAGGTTGTGACCACTCGCCTTCAGAATCACTCAGCATTTATCTAACAGGTTGAAAACAGTTCATCAGAGAGGGGCTGAGGAAATGAAATGTGACACAACAAAAGCTGGTTGAAAGATATTAAGATGAAAAAACACTACTGCTGGTCTTGTAGGTAAGCTTGGCTCTGAAAACATCAGTTCATAGATCTGAGCTAATAAAAAAGAGAGCGTAATGAGACAGCGGAAGAATGCAAACAGATTAATGTTTCAACACTGTCAGATAATTAGAAAGATGAGCAAACATAAATTGTGAGACACGAAAACAAGTTTAACTCCACACACTGCTGAGTTCTCTCGTTGTGGAAAGCTGACAATTTAACAAAGGTATGTTGCAAACGTGGACAACTGCATCAGTATAGATACAGGGATTAAAAACAATCACACATTTCAGTGTTGACACATACACAGACAAGAACAATCGAGTTTTATAGTCTCTTCTACATTGTCTTCATGTTTTGTGTGTTTTCTGCACATTAAACACATTGATGTATCACACATTAACATGCGTGATAAATGATTTTATTCGACAACTTGTTATTTAAGGAGGTTCATCAGCTGCAGCATAAGAGCCAACACCAGAAGGACAGAGTTTCAAAAAATCATGACAGCTTATAAAATGTAAGAAACTTACTGCTAAAGGTAGAATTCAAAAAACATCAAGAGATCAAGAAAAAGGAAACAAAGGGTAGAATCTGATAATTAAAGCACATAAGGAGGGACAAGTAGCTCTATGTGTGGTCTGAGGTTAAACAAATAAATCACTCAAAGAATCTCTGCATTAAAAACTAAGTCACTTAAATAAAAGAAAGACCAGTTTGTGGAAATTACTAACGCTGTCATGTGTTAGGCCAACGTTTTAACGCCTACCCATGATGTTTGTTTCTGAACGTTTGTTTTTCTGCTCCTTGTTTACATTTGAATTTTGATATCAGTTTTATTGGAGGACAGTGTAATCTGCAGATTTCTGAAGAGTTGTAATTTTATTTTATTAAATTCTTGTGCTCAGACTTTTACAAATGTGAGGCAAAATGGTAACACAATGTGTTATTAAACAATATTTTTCTCTTACTTGTGTTTAATTTATTTAATGGTAAATTGAACCACAAACCCAGACCAACTTTACCTAAAAATCAGATCACAGATTTCTGTCTACCATTCAAAAAATAGACCAATTCCAGCAAATATGACTGAAAACAGAGTGATCCGAATCATGAGGTCTGTTCCACGATGCAACCTCAACAAGTCGAGGTTCATCTGAAATTATAAGACGTAAATCCAGTTAGAACTCAATTTTAAAATATTAAAACCCACATTTATCAATAATTTAGCCACCAAAAAGAAGGCTGCTGCTGCAGCAACTGCTGTGGGCCAGAGGTGGCGCTAACGCACAACCATGTTGCTTACCCACTGCCGACATACATCACAGAAGAAGAAAAAGGGAGTGTACTCTGTGACATCATGTCTCGTCCAATCATATTCACCAAGCTTATATAAGCCTTGCAGCTAGCGTGCCACGGTGCAGGCTTGTCCACAAGCATATGTCACCACAGTGAACGAGCGAGGCTTTAGGTTAGCCTCGCTCGTGGAACCGAATTTGGGGGAATGGAGCCGGTACTGTTGGAGTGAGCCTGGCTTTTGGGATTAGCTCGCTTTGTGGAACAGCCTTCTGTTCCTGCTGCTGATAGCTGCTAAAATGTTTTTACTTTACCTATTTATACGAACAAGAAACTAGAACACAGTTAACCAACCAGAAGGAAAACATATAAAACCCTTCTTAGTCTCATATCTACAATCACAGATCCTTTTCTCCAAAGTAAAAATAAAACAAATATTTAGTTGTTGTTTTTTTATCTAATAAATTATTGCATTTGTAATGCACTGTCAAGCAGGTTTTAGAAAAATAAAATCAGGAAGAACCTGACCAGGAGAACAGGAGAAGCACAGATGGAATAAAATAACTGCTGACAGATTAACTGACAACCAAAAAATTCATTCGTTTCGGCTTTGAGGAGTAAAACGACCTTCTGGACCTGGTAGCAGTGAAGTAAAAAATAAAGAGCTGAGGAGCTGAAGTGTTAGTCATCGTCAGCACTCTGATCTCATTTTAATCATTTGTCAGGAGTCCATGGTCTCTGCAGGCAATCAGAGAGGAAAATGGTCCTCTCCATCTCACTCAGCCACCTTCACTAACTGTCCTTTTTATAGAAGGGCATGACGACATTAAGACACTAAGGTGTCATCTTGACATCTTTAATGGCTAAATAATCATACAGTGATATAAATATCTATGTTCACTCAAAGCTGTAAAGCAGCTAAACAGAAAAATGGCACTACAAGTCTTCCTCCAGTCAGTCAAAAATGTGGATTTACATCTTTACATCTTTCCACATTATCTGTCTATTGTCACAGAGAAAACTTCATAATTGCTGCTCTTTATCAGAGGTCTGGATATCAGAACATGTGCATTTCTAAGGTCACATTAATGTTCATTTATCCTCGATGGCTTCAATTTGACTTCTTCCTTCTCTTTGGAAGCGAAAGGTTATTGTGGACTCATCTCATTGGAGCAGCTGACCTGGACCATCTGATATCAGATCTGTGTGTTTGCCCTACTGTGGTGAGTGACACCAAAACGCTGCTTGTTTTTGTTAATGGTGATTCTATTTGGTCAAAAGGAAGCTCTGCTGATAAACAGGAACAGATCTTAGAGATGTCTGCTTTATTAAAGGACCTGTATCGTGCTATTTTACACCTTCCAGAGCAATGGTGGCTGTCAATCAAACTAAGAGGTGGGGTTTTAACACAGGTCTGGAGGGTGTGGAGCGCGCTCACGAACCACCAACACAAAATAAAATGACAGCGTGAGCACAGTGGTTAGATAGATGAGTGCGGTGGAGAAAACGCTGTGAGAATAAAGACTTGTGGGTTAAAGCTGTTCAGGGAGAGTTTGACAGAGTCTGAGTTGTTTCTCAGAGTCATTTTTACGTGTCACGGCAACGAGTCCGACATGAAACGATGCAGAAAATCTGAGTCACAAAGAAACATGTTGGTCAAAAGCAGGTTTCCCAGTAATTAGACAGGTTCATGCTAAAATCCAAAGAAGGATCTGGGGTTGGCCTTGGCGCAACAGCGGGTGGTCATGATCACGTGATGAATTAATGCCGAGCTCCGGCTGGGAACTATTGAAAATAAAAGTAAACACAGGCATAAAAAGTTACATTTTATAAACAGACTCAGCTGAGATGATAGCGATGCAGAGCTTTTCTCCGTTAGAGCTGCCTGCAGCTCAGATCATCTGACAGCTGACATCTGACAGCTCACAGGGACACCGCGTCGCCGCCACCGCTCCTCGGATCTACGCGTCCCCGGACGCCGGACCTTCTCCCAAACTCCCATCTCCTTGTTCCCTGCTACGCTTCGCTCAGCGGAGCCGACACTAATATATCCCTCCACTGCATCCTGTAACCCATTTTGCCTCGATCTGGATGATATTGAGGATGAATTGCTCCAAAAAATGTCGCTGACACGCATCTGTCTACTTCTTTCCATCACGGAAATCTGCGGAGCTGCAGTATTTGATCCACTTATTGTCGGAGTTGGCAACAGTAACTAAGGGGGGCGGGGCTCGGCGAAAGGTAAATTAAGAAGAAAAAAACTTCCAGAAACATCTGTATATTTTTGAATGGGATCCCACATAGCAAGCACAATTGGGTCAATGCTGTACTGGAGCTCCACAGGGTACAGTGCTCTAACCCTTTCTCTTCCCCTTCTACACCTCGGACTTCACCTACAACACCAGCAGCTGTCACCTCCAGAAGTTCTCTGATGACTCGGCCATCATCGGCTGTGTGTCTGAGGGAATGACCAGGAGTACAGGTCAGTCATCATAGACTTTGTGGACTGGTGTGAGTGTAACCACCTTCGCTTGAACACCAGTAAAACAAAGGAAATGGTGATCGACTTCCAGAGAAACACTCCTCCTCACTCACCAGTAAACATCCAGGGAGCAGACATTGAGGTGGTGGACACCTTTAAGTACCTGGGTGTTCACCTCAACAGTAAACTGAACTGGTCCCACAACACAGATGCTCTGTACAACAAGGGCCAAAGCCACCTCCATCTCACGAGGAGGCTGAGGTCCTTCAGAGTTAACTCCCAGCTGCTAAAATCCTTTTATCACTCTGTTGTTGGCTCTGTTATTCATTCTGCTGTGGTCTGTTGGGGTGTAGGCAGCTCTGACCGAGACAGGAAGAGACTGAACAAGCTAGTTAAGAAAGCTAGCTCGGTTCTGGGCTGCCCACTGGATTCTGTTGAGGAGACGTGTGAAAGGGGGATGCTGGGGAAGATGACCTCCATCTTAAGAAACCCCTCCCACCCACTGCACTCCACTGTGGAGATCATGGACAGCTCCTCCAGAGGTAGACTGAGTCATCCCAGATGTAAAACTGAGCGCTATCGTAGATCTTTCATCCCCTCTGCTGTAAGAGTGTATAACTCCTCAGTTTAAGCTGTACTGGTATCATCCTGGTACACAATAACACCAATGCAATATTCAGTATGTGTTAGAATTATTTTATGAGTATTATTTGTCCTCATTTGTGTATAGAGCTCTCCATGAACCATTTAAATTGAATGTGTTCTCTGTGTTATTATCACATGACTTTGGGAAAGGCCTGGGCGGGACTGCCCCGCCCCCTGTGTAATTTGAGCTGTAATTAAAACATGCCTGGAGCGGGAGAGAGAGAGTGAGCGTTGGGCTCTCCTCGCTGCAGCGTGACAAACAAACAGAGACTCTGACTCCTTTTGCCTTTGTTCGTTCAAACTTTTCGATCCTGGGGTTGCAGGGATAATCAGATAAAATCCCTAACATTTTATGGTCCACGTGACCCGGATGTCAAGAGAAGACTGCGCCGTGGGACTCAGAAGACGGCCGAATAAATCCATATGGTACTGAGAAGACCTGGAATCTGAATTGTCTTCACAGGTCGGCTTCCTTAGGTCTACTTTGTCCATGCGGCGGGGATTCTTACGGCATCCGGACTGGATCGAAGCGAACAAACGACTGGGAGTAAGTATAGAATTTTTGGCGACTCTAAAACTTAATTTTATTACAATAGTAAGGGAAAACCTGCCAGAGGTAAGATAAAGACAAAAGTAATTTCAGACAAACGTCGTTTCTGTTCTGACGCGGCGGCGATCTGCGACTTTGTACAAAGGTAGAAAAAGGCGGAAAGCGCTTTCCGACCTGTTTACAGCGGCGTTCTGTAACAAAAGAAAAAATACCTTAAAAAGTAGAGAGGGCGAAGGACGTTTTCCGACCTGTTCACAGTAAGTTTTCTGTGACGAAAGAAGAATACTCTAAATGAGTAGAAAAGGCGAGAAAGTGTCCCCGACCCGTTCACAGCAAGAGTCTGTGACAAAAGAAGAATACTTTTGCGTACATAATATAGTGGAGGCGGCGACCCCACGTGCGACTGGCAGGTCAATAAATAAGGGTGACCCTAGGTTGCCTGAAGTTGTATAGACAGATCACACAACCTCTCCTGAAAAGACGAGTCAGCGGAAACCTTTGCAGTGTTAACGTAAGCTGACTGTCGGTTGAAGTAAGGGAGACGTGGCCTGCTGTTTTTCCCTGTGTTTAGTTTAATATCTTTAGATGGATTAAAATTAGTACACAATTATATATTTTAACAAATACACAACGCAGATTCACCAAACCTAGGTATTAAAATAGGTGCACCTAAATAAATCTCCTAAATTAAATTCTGTTTAAACAAAAATGTTCGATGACAAATAAAAAATTGAGTTTTAATAATCTTTACCGGATTCAGATTGTTGTCTGTGTCTCTAACAGTATGCTGCATAGTGTTGGTACCCAAGTTTGTTTTTATTTTTTATTTGTGGTTTTTTTAGTGATCTAAGATTACAATACTAGATTACTGCATATGTGTATATACATGCATCCTTGTTTTTATCTTTCTTCTAATTACCCTTTGAGTGATGGTGCTACGGTGACAAGTGAATTTCCCCACTGTGGGATCAATAAATTCTATTCTATTCTATTCTTACAGACAGATATCACTCTTGAATATAGATGCTGAAACTCTCGCAAAGGTCTTGGCTACCTATTATCATTTCACCTGACCAGACTGGGTTTCTGAAAGATCGAGAATTTGTTTTTCATTGTTAGACGTCTGTTTAATGTGCTGTACACGCCTGCTCCACCCAACAAAAAAGTTGAAGTAGTACTCTCCCTAGATGCTGAGAAGGCATTTGACCAGGTGGAGTGGGACTACCTCTTTGAGACAATAACAACATTTAAATATGGACCCAAATTTATATCCTGGATAAAATTGCTATATTGCTCTCCATTGGCAGCTGTACCAATAATACTATTTCAGATTATTTTGACTTGAAACGTGGAACTAGACAGGGATGACAGCTGTCAACTCTCCTGTTTGCAGTTGTTATTGAGCCTTTGGCTATTGCCATAAGGCAGAACCCAGACATCGGTGGCATCTCGCATCTGGGATCTACTCATAAAGTCTCTTCTTATGCTGATGATATGATTTTATATATTTCAGATCCTCTTTCCGGTATCCCCAAGCTGTTGACTCTTCTTGGTACATTTGGTCTAATTTCAGGAGAGTGAAATGATGCCTGTAACTTATTTGGAGGGACAGCTTATTTGCCCCATTCTATTTTTGCTGGAGGATGTTGCAGGCAGCAGAACGTTCTCCACAGCGTCTTCAGACTCAGTCACGTCTGTCATGTGCTCAGTGTGAACCTGCTTTCATCTGTAGAGCACAGGGTGCCAGTGGTGAATTTGCCAATCTTGGTGTTCTCTGGCAAATGCCAAACGTCCTGCACGGTGTTGGGCTGTTAGCACAACCCCCACCTGTGGACGTCGGGCCCTCATACCAACCTCATGGAGTCTGTTTCTGACCGTTTGAGCAGACACATGCACATTTGTAGCCCGCTGGAGGTCATGTTGCAGGGCTCTGACAGTGCTCCTCCTGTTTCTCATTGTACAAAGGCGGAGGTAGCGGTCCTGCTGCTGGGTTGTTGCCCTCCTACGGCCTCCTCTGTGTCTCCTGATGTACTGGCCTGTCTCCTGGTAGCTCCTCCATGCTCTGGACACTACACTGACAGACACAGCAAACCTTCTATGAACACGGGTGAAAAACACCTCAAAATCCTTCTGCCTACTCACGGTTGTTCAGCACCTCGGACAACTCCTGCCCTTGCCAGTGTTTTCCCTTACCCAGCACCATGGAGAGAGGCACGTGGAGGAGCCACAGAAGCTGTTGCGAATCAACTCATCCGCAGCTGCAGAGATTTAATCTGTATCTTCAGAAGCAGAAAGGAGGTGAGAGAACAGAGAAGCAAATGGACTCTGGGTTTTTAGTCTAGCATTTCTCTCCCTTGGCCGTATTTGTGCTCTGACTTTAAGCTAACTTTGGTATGCCTATAAAACTTCCTTTGTTTGTTGTTGTTCAGTCCTTTATAGTATTTCGGGACTTTGGGTTCTGGTAAGGAGTTGCTGGCTTTATTGGTCTTATTGTTTTGGATGTCTGCTTTAGGTTGTAAACCATTTGAGTATATCCTTTATAGTTAGTTTATAGTTCTTATTTATGAGTCACCATTTTTAAATTGCCCACCTAAGAACTCTCTGCCTTTTTGGAGAGTCTCTTTCTGTTTATCCTTAGGTTCTGTTTTGTTTATTTTTAGTAAAAGGAATAAAATCCTCTTTTTATGCAAAGAACCTGCTCAGGTCTTCTACTTACAACTTTTTGTTTATATTTTAGTCAATCTTTTATCTTAGTCCTCTCATACAATCCTAGACTCAAAGAGGGGGCGTAACATAATGGGTGCTCGTCCGGGATATTTTTCCCTTGTTTTCTTTTTTATTTCCCGTATTTACACCCTGTTCCAAATTATCATGCAAATTCTTTTTAAGTGTCACAAAGATTACATTTTATGGATTTCAGTTAAACTCATGGATGGCATTGTGCATCCGGGCTCTTTGAATCACTGGAAGAAATGTCAGACACCTGTGACAATTAGCTTACCAGGTGTGCCCAATTAATGGATAAACTACTTAAGAAGGACGTTCCACATTATTAAGCAGACCACAGTTAGCAACCAATATGGGGAAGAAAAAGGATCTCTGCTGCCAAAAAGCGTGAAATAGTTCAGCGCCTTGGACAAGATATGATAGCATTAGACATTTCACGACAACTTAAGCGTGATCATCACGCTATCAAGAGATTTGTGGCTGATTCAGAGCACAGACGGGTTTGTGCAGATAAAGGCAAACTGAGGAAGATTTCTGCCAGATCCATGCATCGGATCAAGGGAGCAGCTGCTAAAATGCCATTATGTAGCAGCAAACAGATATTTGAAGCTGCTGGTGCCTCTGGAGTCCCACGGACATCAAGGTGTAGAGTCCTCCAGAGTATTGCAACTGTGCGTAAACCTTCTGTTCGGCCACCACTAAACAGTGCTCACAAGCAGAAATGGCTGCAGTGGGCAGAGAAATACCTGAAGACTAATTTTCAAAAAGTCCTCTTCATTGATGAGTGTCGTGCGACCCTGGATGGTCCAGATGGATGGAGTAGTGGATGGTTGGTGGACGGTCACCATGTTCCAACAAGGTTGTGACATCAGCAAGGAGGTGGTGGAGTCATGTTTTGGGCCAGAATCATGGGAAGAGAGCTGGTCGGCCCCTTTAGGGTCCCTGAATGTGTGAAGATAACAGTTTACATCCAAACAGCAGCTCTGGGAGGCTATTCTGACAACTTGCAAACAAATTCAAGCAGAAACTGTTCAAAAACTCACAAATTCAATGGATGCAAGAATTGTGAAGCTGCTAGCAAATAAGGTGTCCTATGTCAAAATGTAACGTGACCTGTTAAAACGTTTAAAAAATTCAAATGTTGTAAAAGTGTGATTCAAATAGCTTTTGATTTCAGTAAATATGCTGCAAACACAATGACCATTTTCAGTTCTTTACAACTTATAAAGTGTATTGAAGCTTACTGTGCCTAATAATGTGGAACAGTTCAGTGTAAGTTAGTTATTTAAAGGAAAACTACTGTTATCATTAGGGGATTTGTTCAATAACATTTGAATTGCACTCTTATTTAGATTAATGAGACATATATTCTATTGCCTAATAATTTGGAACAGGGTGTAGAGGCTGTATTGTGGTTTGTGTGTAAGTAGCTATTAGAGCTGTAAAAAATAATCAAATAATCGATGCATCGAGATGCGGACATAAACGATTCTGAATCATAGAAGAAGTACGCCATAATCGATTATAGAAGAATGCAGTTTTGTTTTTTTAACGGCGGCACCTGCATCGCATTCAAAGTTGTCAGAGTGGGACGTGTCCTCCACATTTACCGACTCCCGAGTAGGAAATATTGGTCTGCCTTAATGTGTTGTTGCAGGGCTGAGCGCTGGAGTTCTAATCTGAGCCCAAACCCGAACCGAGTAAACCTGACGGGTTGAGTCGGATTTGGGCCGGTGAATTATGTTAATTGGGCAGGGAAAGTCACGCAGCACGCTCCATGCACTTAGACAGCAAGAGAGTCTGCTCACACAGCAGAGGAAAGAAGGACGCACACGTTATTAATCCAACTTGGTGTTTTAAGAAGCACTTAAAAACACAGGTTCAGTCGGAGTCAGACCAAATGCTGGGATGTTGGGACTTGTGGGGGGTGGGGGAGACAGCTTCTGAAGGATCTAATTATCTGTCTCTTATTTAGGGACAGCGAAGTTTACAGGAGAGATTGAGAGAGCTCCTCTGAATGAGAGATCAAAGAGAAATAAAGAACATTGTGCTGCTGGTCCACCCTGTAGAAGTTCTTGTTACACTTTATTATTTTGTTTCATGATGATAAATTATTGTTAAATTCAACTTAAAGGAAAACTGGGAGAAGGTTTAGGTTCATTTTAAGTTACAGGAGATCTTGGTTCCTTATCTGCTCCTCCACAGACACAATCGACACGAGGAGATAACAGAAGTCAAAATGTTCCCAAAAGACAGGTTAATAGAAAGGTTTGTAGTTATCTGGTTAGAGAAGGAGGTCCATCAGTTGGGTAAACTATCATTTAATCCTAATTCAGCCCACAGACTCCTGCTGGGGTTATTATTATCAGCAAGAATGAAACAAACATCTCAAATAATACTGAAAGTTTAGGATTTTTTTTTAATGTTTTAGTATTTTCAGCAATAAACAGAACTTGGTTCATGATCCAGCATTTCTAAAATGAGACAATGGGTTCAAACAAAATAAAAAACTAAGCCAAACATTTCATTTTGTGTTATTTATTTCCTACACCCTTGAACTGAAGTATACAGAATATACAGAAATATGTGTTTCAAAAGCTGCTCAAATACATTAAAGCTAATATATGGACCCATTATGGATTTGATCAACTAAATTAAAGGAAAGAATTGGAAATGTCCTTTAGGTTGTCAGTATTTTTTAAGATTCTGTCAGCATCTGCAGAGCATGTTTTTCCCACAGCCTGAGATGTGACTGTTGAATGAGGAAACAGATTTTTGTTTTACTTTGTTAAATCTATGTTTAAAATGTTTTGCACATTTACACTGTCCTAAGGACTGTTGTGATTGAAGAGCTTTTGAGGACATGGCATGGCACGTTGTGTCAGACATGTTTTTATTTTTAAAAAAGCACATATCTATTTATCGCTGAAAACAAATCCAAATGAAATAATCGTGATGCATTGAGATACCGAATCGAATTGTTGACCCAATAATCGCAATCGAATTGAATCGTGAGACTAGTGAAGATACACACCTCTAGTAGCTATAGATAGACAATTGCCTGGTGTGGTGATGGTTGTTTAATATAGTGTAAATTACTGGGTTTGTTGGCTTTAAGTTGACGCTGCTTTGCGGGAAGCGGTTGGGGACTGTTGTAAATATGACTTGCTGGAAATAGCTGCCCATTTTGGTCTCTGTGGCACTTCCACAATGCTTAAAAAGGACTTCCATGAAGCTGTTAAATCCTCCTGTACCTCCGATTCTACCTCCTTATGATCCTCTCTCTCCAGAATCTACTTCAAGTTCACCCAACCGTGCGATGCTACAGATCCGGTTGGCTCGTCTGCAATATGAGGCGGAGGAAAAGGCTCAACTATGACAAATGGAACTGGAAATCTGGGGTATGGAAATTGAAGCCGAGACTAAGATTAAGATTAAAAGACTGGAGCTGGTGAAGATTAGAGCAGACTGGGAAGATGAGTTGGGAGTAGGCTTGGAGGAGGAAACTTGGGAGAGTGCTCTTTTAAGAGTAAATGACAGCACCTTGTGTGCCAAATTAAATATCATACAATTCAAGATTTTACACCGGATTCACTACACCAAGGCAAGACTGGCCAAAATGTATCCAAACATAGATGCAAAATGTGAGAGATGTCAAAACGCTTCTGCAACTCTAACACATGTTTTGGTCATGCCCAACTCTGAAAACATTCTGGTCAATAATTTTCAAAACATTGTCAGAAGCATTGAATGTTGATCTTCAACCCAATGCAACTATGGTCATATTTGGTGCCACAGATAGTAGATATACAGCATTAAGGAAAAGGTATAAAAACATAATTGCTTTTACGACACTGCTCACGCGGAGAAGGATATTATTACAATGGAAATCAAAAAAGCAACCCAAAGTGTCTTTGTGGTTCAGTGATTTGACATAATTTATACAATTAGAAAAAATAAAATACACTCTCAGGGGGTCCAAGGAAAAATTCCTTTCAGTTTGGGATCCATTGTTAAAACATTTAGGAAACCTTAAAACCATACCCACTTGATGGTCGCTTAGCATCTGCTTTACATCGTTTATGTTTGTGATTAACTTCATGCATGTTCTATTTATTTACTCGTTTATTTTTTGTGCATAGTTTTATATATGGTGAATTTTGATGTACTTCCTTTAATTTTTTAACTTTCTTTCTTTTGACTTTTCTTTTCTGGAATGATGTCCAATAGGTTCTTGGCAAGGGGTGGGGCTGGACTAATATATATACATACAATGAGCATGACCCTGCTACTTGTATATTTATGTACCATATTGCTAATGTTCAATAAAAATAAATAAAATAAAATAAAAAAGACTGGAGCTGGAGAACAACGCCCTGGAGCCCGGAGAGGTATCTAAAGAAGTGAAGGAAGAAAAGACTACTGAGAGAAATTCAATTCAATTCAATTTTATTTGTAAAGCCCCTTCCTACCCCCAATCAAGGGGGCCCAAGGTGCTGAACATAATTTTAAAACAACTAAGACACAATAAAACAACTGTGCAATAAAATACAAAAATAAAACATTCCAAGATTAAATAAAAATAAAACATTAAAAGATAAAAGAGTTAAAACCAATAAAAAACAATGATCAAAAACTTAAAACACAAGTAAAAAAACTAAGAAACCAATCTAAGGTGAACCTTAAGCTTGGCTTTAAAAGTGGGCAGCGATGTGGAATTTCTTATTTCTAGTGGCAATTGGTTCCAAAGCCGAGGACCCAAAACCGAAAAGGCACAATCACCTCTGGACTTGCGCTTTGACCGCGGTACCACTAGAAGGTCACTCTGACCCGAACGTAACGTTGAGGGATCATAACGGGTCAGCAGCAAAGTTAAATATGGTGGGGCAGTTCCTGACAAAGAGTTAAAAACAAAGACCAAAATCTTGTGGAGGATACAACATTTCACCGGTAACCAGTCCAAAGCAGCTAGAAGGGGCGTGACATGGTCCCACTTCCGTGCTCCAAAAAGAAACCTAGCCACAGCGTTCTGGACCAGCTGCAGTCGAGTTAATAAGGACTGGCTCAGGCCAGCATACAGGGAGCTGCAATAATTTAATCTAGAGATGACAAAGGCATTGGTCACAGTTTTTAATTCCTGTTGCGTGAGGATCGACTTAATCTTAGATAAGCGCCTCAACTGGTAAAATCATGAATGAACAACAGAATTTACCTGAGCATCAAATCGTAAAGCAGAATCTATTTTAACACCCAAATCCGTAATTACAGACTTCTCATAGGGTAGCAGCGATAAAAGGTCCAATCTATGGGGCTGGTTGTTATTTGGGGTAAAAACTATTATTTCAGTTTTGCCCTCATTCAAAGTCAAGAAATTGGACCCCATCCATTGAGTAACATCCTGTAAGCAAGTCACCAGCTGCTGTATGCTACCCCTGGTCCCTTGCTGGATTGGTGAATAAAGTTGACAATCATCAGCATAGAGATGGAAGCTAATTTTATTTTTTATTTTTCTCAAACAACAGTCCCAATGGTAACAAGTAGAGTGAGAACAGCAGGGGACCCAGAACAGAGCCCTGGGGAACACCCCACCTAAGCTCAACATCTCTTGATGAATAAGAGCCAAGGGAAACAGAAAAAGTCCTATCCATAAGATAGGACCTCATCCACTCTAACACAGAACCAGAGAGCCCCACCCAATGTTCCAATCGATTCAACAAGATCTGATGGTCAACAGTATCAAATGCCGCTGTCAAGTCCAACAGCAGCAGAACCACTGCCTCACCAGCATCAGTTGCTAAAAACACATCATTTAAAATTTTTAAGAGGGCAGTTTCAATGCTGTGTCCAGTCCTGAAGCCAGACTGAAATGGTTCCAAGATTTCATTCTGGGTGAAGAAGGACTGAAGCTGCAAATACACAACACGCTCAAGTATTTTAGCACAAAATGGTAGATTTGAAATTGGCCTATAGTTGGAACAAATTTCAGTGTCACTCCCTGGTTTCTTTAATAGTGGCCGCACAACAGCTTGTTTAAACTCCCTTGGTACTGTGCCGGAAGTTAAACTGCTATTGATTATAGTTAAAACAGGGGGTGCAAGAGCAGAAAAAGCCATCTTAAAAAACCAAGCTGGCATAACATCACGTGGAGAGCCAGCAGGTTTTAGCCGTGAGACAATCTTCTCCAGCTCAGGCAAGGTTACCTGTGTAAAAGAGCTTAAAAACGCAGAGGGGCGAGAAGGAGCAGGCAAATTGTTAGCTGAGATCTGAGAGGAGGCCGACCTCGCAACTTCAACTTTTTCTAGAAAGTAAGATACAAACTCCTCACAGTTTCCCACTGATGGCTCCATGCCATTGGTACCAGAGCCAGGATCAAGGACAGAGCTTAAAGTCCTAAAGAGAATACGCTGATCACCTGCTGCTGAAGAGATAATGTTTGAGAAATAATAATTTCTTGCTTTTTTAACAGCGTCATTATAGCATCTCAGCTTCTCTCTGAACCAATCCAAGGAGACTTGAAGTCTATCTTTCTTCCATTTTCTTTCTGCTCTTCTACATTCACGCCTAGCTGACTTAACAGCATCAGTGATCCACCGTTCTACATTGGGCCTAGAGCTTCTGGTAGAAAGTGGTGCCAAGTCGTCCAAAATCAGTGTACATAACTGGTTAAACTGGACAATGAAGGACTCTGTGCTAATAGGCATAGAGTATAACATTGGCCAATTTAATGACATCACACTAATAAAATCAAACACTTTCTGTTCATTTAAAAACCGTGACATTCTGATTGGTGCTGTGATAGAAGACTGTTGAACTGGAATATCACATTCAAACAGAAGTGCACAATGATCAGAAAAAACTGTTTCAATAACATCCACGTAGTCCAGGGTATGACCCTGTTTATGGGTTGGGCCAGTGCTCCACACCATAATGTCAAAAAAAAACAAACTCCAATATGTTAAGGAACTCATCAACCATTGGTTTATCTGGACAACACACATGTATATTAAAATCACCCAAAATGACAACATGATCAAACCTTGGGACAAAAACTGACAGTAAATCAGCAAAGTCAGTTAGAAAGTCCAGATTAAATTTTGGTGGACGATAAATAAGCATCCCCAAAAATTTAGAAGATGGTCCAAAGTCAAACAATGAATATTCAAAACTATGGAAGGACATTTTCGAGCCAATTTGGCGACAGCAAAAACAGTCTTTAATGACCCAGGCCAGGCCTCCTCCCAGGCCAACAGCCCTGGGAGAATTAAAACAGATATATCTATCTCGTAAAAGTTCAGCCAGGACAATAACGTGCCCCTGGGGGATCCATGTTTCCACTATGCCGAGGACGTCAAAGTTATGCGTTTTAATAAAGTCATTCAGAATGTGAGACTTGTTCATAACCGACCTGGCGTTGATGAGCCCAAAGCGGCGACCAGATGAAACAGCCAGGGAGGTGTCCAAGGCTTCCACTCCTGCTAATTCTCGTAGATTCAACAGGTCAGCTCCCCTCCGTGAACTGCGCTTCCGCAACAGCGAACGATGTGAGCCGGCGGTCCAACCTTCCCCCACCAGAGGAATCAGACACGGAACCGGCGTCCAGTGCAGTCTAGCTGGATCCAACTGATAATTGTCAGGAATGCTGCCCAGAATTAAACCTTCAGTGGAGCGGATCGTGCTAGCTCGCAGCCTGACGAGGCGCCCATCTCGCTTTCCCCGGCGCCTCCTTCCGCAGCACGGAACAAACGGACGCCTAAGGAACGCTGGTATTCCAGCCAGCAAAGGATCCAATGGACCATGGCCAGCCCGGTTTAGTGACAGCTCCGGAGCGAAGGTAACATTTAACTCCAGTAAGGTTCCCCGATCATATGTAGGTAGCGTACAGGCAGATTGCAAAGAGCACAACAAAACCAAGAACAAACAAATCAAATGACCCAGTGAGAGACGGCATGCCATGAGCAGCGAGCTCAGCGCCATCTTGTCTTTAGCAAGGAGAAAGACTGCCTCCACTGACATGCAGAAATGTGATATCAGCAAATGCACTGTGTTGGTGCCACCGTTTAGAGCAGGGGTGGGCAACTCCAGTCCTTGAGGGCCTTTTTAGTTTTTTCCCTGTTCCAGCACATTTGATTCACCTGCTCAGCAGCTTATCAAGCTCTGAAGAAGCCTGATAATCAGCTGCTGACTAAACTCAGGTGTGTTGTAGCAGGGAAAAAAACAGAACTTGCTGGATAGCAGCCCTCAAGGACTGGAATTGCCCAAACTGAGGTGGACAGCTATTTCTTAACTTTTGAGTGCATTGCGTCAGCTCTCGAGTGGCCTTGCGACGTGTGGACACTAATTCTACAGTGTAAGTTGACAGGAAAGGCACACGAGGTAATGTCTTCTTTATCAGTGAATGATTGTTTGGATTATGATTTTGTTAAAGCAGCTGTGCTACATGCATATGAATTAGTCCCTGAAGCTTACCAACAGAAGTTTAGAACTCATAAGTTTAAAAGAAATGAGGTCTTGTTTGCAGAGCTTCGTCATGATGTCCTTGTATTCCGCTTGCCGAATAAGAACTTCTGGACTGTAATCCTCAATGATGCGATATGTACCTTGGTAGATGAGCCTCCCTGATGATGAGGTCCTTGGTTTGGCATCAATGCAAACGGAGGATCACCGGCCGGGGTGGTCGCCCTGTAGGCGGCTTAGCTGTGAGGGAGCGGTGCGCTCTATCCAGTTCTGGCAGGTTCAGAAGCACCTCTTTCCCAAACAGCTCGGAGAGAAGGTTGGAGAAAAATTGGGTAGGGCACCCACTTTCAGTACCTTCAGGTAAGCAGAGGATGTGGAGGTTCTGACGCCTGCTGCGGCTTTCTAAGGTGGCGACTTTGTCCTTTTGCTTAGCGTAGTCTTTGTGGAGATTAGTGCACGTTTCTTCGAGGCTGGTGATTCGCTGGGTCAAGTCATCCGCTGCTAGTGCCAGGGACAAGACCTGTTCTGCCTGTTCCTCCAGTGCTTGTTGCACTTGGTCCAGTTTAGTGCTAAGTACGTTACCTGAAGACTTAAATTCTGACGTGAGGCGCTCCCGGTGTTGCTGGGTGCGGTGATAGCTTCCAGTGTTAGGCCAGTGTCTTCCTTCCTATTTCCCTTTGTGCTCTTAGAGGCCATCTCTTCTTCACTACCAAAAACTATTGTAGTGGAGAGGAGTGACTGAAAGTTTGTTGTTTGCGAGGTAAAGTCGACAAAAAGGTCAAGGTTTGCTGAAGAAGTTTGTTCCCGGTCTACTCTGTTCACATGCTAACCGGAAGTGCCATTTACAATTTAATACAAATATTTTAGAAGCCTTTAACATGCTCGAATACACATACAGTGACAGCAAAAAAGCCTGCCTTTTGGAATTTTTATTGCCTTCTTATCTTGCAGCATAAATAGATTAAGCAATGCTTTAAAGGTGTCATCACCTATAATACCGTGGATATCTACATCCTATTATAGTCTTTTAGACCATTAAAATAAATTGTATTGGGAAAAATAAATAAAAAATGTGATTTTTTAATCCTTTATTGTGAAGGGCATATTTTCTCATGAGATCACACGCGATATTTCGGCTGTCTCGGACGCGCGCGGGACTGAGGAGCGCGTTCATTGGTTGAAGGAAGCAGGAAGCAGCTTCAGCGTCTCGCTCCAAAACAACAAAAGTTATAACTGAACCCGACCTGGCAGTGACCTACGGGATCTAACCGTGTATGTACGAGCGCGAGCCTCGCCTCGTGTGTAATGGCGTCCTCGTTTGTTGTTGAGTTGGGACAAAGCAAGCTAACAGCCAGGCATCGGCTCTTATGCTGTTGTGAAAATGGAATACACACACTGATCGGAGTTTTGTCTCCCATAACACGGATTATAACATGAGTCGTCAACGGTAAGACATCATTTATGCGTTTCACGTTATGAAATGAGCTTTGTTGTGCTGGTTTGTTCGCTGCTGGTTCATATTTGTTTATATTCGGCCTTTGTGCCGACATATAGGCAAATCTCGTTTTGGAGTGCGCGTGCTCGTGGGGTGCATGTGAGCTGGTTGAAGAAGTCAAGATTAAACAAACGCGTCAATGTTAAATATCGGCTTCTCAGCCAGTGAAAAATCATTAGGAAGCCATTATAGACATTTTTTTAAGAGGAAAAGTGAAAATTTCAGGTGATGACTCCTTTAATGGTATTAAAAGCAAATACCACCCAACCAACCTGATCTTTATTCCAAAGGTTCGACTTGCCAAATTAATTTTTATCAAATCAAAATTGGTCTTTTTAGAGCTACATTTGACAACATGTAAAATTTGTTTGTTAAATTTAATATTAAGAGAAAGAACAAAATCTCCCACCAGAGATGTGTCCCAGAACTGCAAACAAAATGTCAGGCTGAGCAGAGAGAGCCGTTAGCACAACTGCAAGGACTGATGCAGTGAGAACGTTTCCGGAGAAACTAATAACAAAAGTAAACATTAAAATATGTAAATATTGTGGTATTTATAAACAAGTAAACTAGTTAACTGCCAACATTATGTCAATAGTGAGCTAATTGTAATGATAGCTGTAACAACAACATATGTAACGTGTTTGCTAAGTTAGAAAAACCTAAAATTTATTTTACATGTCTTCAGTGAAAGACCTCGTTACCGAGCCAACAACTAGCATTTCTTTTTTGTTTTCTCAAGCCCAGTGCCTTATTTTCCACAACTTGGAAATATATTAAAAATTGTTTAATGAGCTATTATCATAATTGTCTTCATTTCTAAACAGCACATAACACTTAAAGCTAATAATGGTTATATCAGTATAGAAGTAACTGCATGCTGGTGCAATTAGCTACAATTTACACATGATCCAATTAGTTGGATTAATCGCCAAATAACTGGTGATTAATCGATTTTCAAAATAATCTTTTGTGAATTATAGATCTTCAAGTGTGATTCCACTTCACGAATCCTTTCCAGGACCCAAGGCATTTTTCTGTGGCTGTTCTTTACCCGCATTTGTTTGCATTAAAAGAAACGGGGCCAAAGCAGATGACCAGGGAAGAAATCCTTTGACCTGGGCTTTTCCACCGGATGTGCAAGTGTTGCACTTTTGCTATGTGAACCTAGTGCGTCGCTTCCCACCAGGAGCATTCCAGATGCACACCAGCAGCAAATTTATTTCATGCAGCTTGTTTTGTCAAGAGATATCCAAGATCACGCGTGATTTTGCCAGTTAACACAATAACAAGTCCAAAGATGGCAACATGTATCCAAAAAGTTTGTGGTTCATTTCCTCGTCTTTTTACCTCAGCTTTGAAGGTGTTACAGGTAATGACATTTTTTTCTAGTTAAGCATTAGGAAAACAGCACATGCCTTATTCTGAAAGTTGCTGGTTGTTTTACACTGCTCCCATGTTCCTGTCTATCCCTAATCTGACCTGTTGAACTTTATGTGCACTGGAAGTGTAGCGTGTGAAAAATAGACCACACAACACTACGCTTCTGAGAGACGTCCAAGATGTGCCGCTTCGCAGCCAGTTGAAACAAACCCACTATAAAAGCGACTATTAGCTGTTTGTGACACATCTGAATTTTAAATCTTACATTCCTGAAAACTGACCTGAGTGAATCTGCTCCAGCCACGTGCCATCTAACGCTAAAATCAATCTGCACAGATATCTGTGCCTCAGTAAGTCTGATCACTCCCAGAAGGTAAACACATCTCCTCCTCCCTTCATAAACACCATCAGCAGGAACTAGAACTCTCTTTCCCATATGCACAGGATGTTTTAACTCAGATTACATTAGGGTCAATCAAAGTTTAAAGTGACTTAGAATGTGAAAATGATGTAGGAAAACTTTGACTCATGGCAAATTACCATCACTATGTCCTCATTCTGCTGAAAACCATAAATAACTGCTTCCATCTGTTTCTCTAATGTATTTAAAACATGTCAAAGGTCACAGGGTCATGCAAACATTTAAAGTTAAAGTCCCAAGTCATCATCACACAATGATGAAATTACATCTCCGCATTTGACCCATCCCCATGGTGGGGAGCGGTGAGCTGCAGCTGTGGCCGCGCTCGGGAACCATTTGGTGGTTTAACCCCCCAATCCAACCCCTTAGTGCTGAGTGTCAAGCGAGGAGGCGTTGGGTCCCATTTTTTCAAAGTCTTTGGTATGACCCGACCGGGAATCGAACCCTGATCTCCCAGTCCCGGGGCGGACACTCATACCACTGGTTAAACTCCATCATGTGGGGATGAGCCAGTGGTGACTGAATGGCAATCTAATGATGCCGATTTGTGCAGGTAATGGTGATTAGTGATTTGGTGGGAGCCAAATCTCTCCTCTGGAGCAAATGTCCATACTAATGGGTGAACATTCTCAATCAGGTCATGGTGATCCTAGGTTTGAATGAAGAAAACTGGACTTTTTTGGTTCCTTGAAGACATTTCACTTCTCATCTGAGGACCTATACGAGTTCAAACTAGCGTTGTCTTTCCGCACTTCCGCGTCCGGCTGGTAACAAGATGGTGCATGTGTTATTAGTCACTCTTTCAAACTTTTCTCTGCCAACTTTCTCCTTTCCGCCTTACTTTTGTCTGCAGTCTTCTTTGGTAGTGTCCTGGCTACCATCTTGTATGTCCAGATTGCCAGACTCTTACCCTTCCAATCCATGACTGCTCAAGATGCACCATGGATTTGCTATCCCCTATTTTTACATAAGTGGGGTGCAGTATCCGGGCCAAGCGCCTCTAGCAATTTTCTTCTGATCCTGGTGAAATTTTGGAGAAAAAAGGGGAAATGAGTGAGGTCCAGGTAAGAATAAGGCCTTTCTTTAAGCACAGTTTGGTGAGTAAACATCAGCACAATCTCCTAGCTGTGTCCCCTTTGTTTGCAGATGTGAGCTCCGCTTCTGCTTTCCCGCTGAGTGTCGTGGTTTCATCATCCATGTTACCTCAGCTCTGTTATTCTCTTTCTTAACACTGCACTAGTAGAAATTAAGTCTGCGATATCTCAGAATCCCTAAAAACCTAAGTTGGCCTTTTTAACATTTATTAGGCAGATATTGTCAGGCTCTGCCCTTTTCTGCCCTCCTGTTTTCCAGCTCCCTGCTCACCAGTGTCTCGTCTCCCCTGCTTCAGTTCCAGTTAATTGGTCCCACCTGCCTCTCGTTCTCCTAATCACCCAGCTCCCCAGATCCTCATGTATTTAAACCCTGTCAGTCCTGTGTGTCTTGTCGGTCCATTGTTTGTGTTACAGTCTGTGTCAGTCCTCCGTGTCCTAATTAAAACCCCTTTAAAACCTCCTCACCTGTCTTTTACCTGCTCACCTGCGTTTGGATCCTCATCTCAGCCTTCAGCCTCCAGATCGTGACAGAATGGACCGACCCCATACAGGATCCAGCGGTGAGCAGATCATTCCATGGGAGTGCCTGCTGAAATGGCTCACCCCAAGCTATCAGCCAGACTCCTCTCCAGACTCCCCTCCACCTCCACAGCGGCGCCGCAGACGTCCCCACCGCCGAACCTCCGCCTCAGCGGTCCCGCCTACCGGTCCCGGTCCAGTGGAGAGCTTCTGTGGGAAGGAGCTGCAGGACCGGTCCAGCTTCGAGGGCAGCAGACTGGCGGTGTGTTCCCCTGGGGCTGGTCCACGGCGCTGGGAGCAGCTTCAGTGTCCTCCGCCATCTCCCCCGCCACTTCCGGAACATCGCTGTTGGCGTGGCGCTGCCCCCCCGGACGTCCTCTCCGACTCGCAGATGGTACTGCGCAACCGGCCTGGTTTCTCCCCTCCAGCACCCTCCTCCTCATCACGGGAGACGGCGAGGGGATCCAGGCGACGGCGCCGGGCGTTCAGAGCTGTGCCGCCTATCCAAGAGGCCCCGGCTCTGCAACCCGGCATGGAGTGGCAGTCGTCCTTGGAGACTCTGCCCCAGCTCCCGCAGCCAAGTCCAGCCCAGCCGGTTCCGGGCTGTTGGACCGGACCCGCCGAGGACCCAGCAGAGGTTTCCCGCCTGCTCGCCGACTTGGACAGACTTCGCCCCCTCGTCAGTCTCCTGGAATTCCAGGTGGGGACACTGACCACGCTGGCCTTTCAGGTGGCCCCGGGGGTCCAGCCTGGGTGCCAGTCGGCCTTGCCCGAAGCCCCACAGGTCCCCGACAGAGAGGCAGAGCCAGCAGCTGGACCCCCCGATGCAGCCAGACTGCGGGAGGAGGTGGTGCGGCTCCAAGCCCTCGTCGAGCTTCTGGAGTTCCAGAGTGAGACGCTGTCCACCCTGGCATTCCAGCCTGCACCGCCAGAGACCCATCGGCCGGCCGGGCTCCAGTCATCGCCAGAGACCCATCGGCCGGCCGGGCTCCAGTCATCGCCAGAGACCCATCGGCCGGCCGGGCTCCAGTCATCGCCAGAGACCCAGGCCGCCGGGCTCCAGTCATCGCCAGAGACCCAGGCCGCCGGGCTCCAGTCATCGCCAGAGACCCAGGCCGCCGGGCTCCAGTCTTCGCCAGAGACCCAGGCCGCCGGGCTCCATTCATCGTCTTCGCCAGAGACCCAGGCCGCCGGGCTCCATTCATCGTCTTCGCCAGAGACCCAGGCCGCCGGGCTCCATTTATCGCCTGCCGGGCTCCAGTCATCTCCAGTGGCCCATCAGTCTGCCTGCCTGCAGCCCGCAGCAGCGACTCATCAGCCTGCCTGCCTGCAGCCCGCAGCAGCGACTCATCAGCCTGCCTGCCCGCAGCCCGCAGCAGCGACTCATCAGCCTGCCTGCCCGCAGCCCGCAGCAGCGACTCGTCCGCCTGCCTGCCCGCAGCCCGCAGCAGCGACTCGTCCGCCTGCCTGCCCGCAGCCCGCAGCAGCGACTCGTCCGCCTGCCAGCTTCCAGTCTGCAGCAGAGACCCGTCCGCCTGCCCGCTTCCAGTCTGCAGCAGCGACCCGTCCGCCTGCCAGCTTCCAGTCTGCAGCAGAGACCCGTCCGCCTGCCCGCTTCCAGTCTGCAGCAGAGACCCGTCCGCCTGCCAGCTTCCAGTCTGCAGCAGAGACCCGTCCGCCTGCCAGCTTCCAGTCTGCAGCAGAGACCCGTCCGCCTGCCAGCTTCCAGCTCCTGCGCCCACGTCGCCGGCCTCCCAGAACCTGCCGGCTCCTGCGCCCACGTCGCCGGCCCCCCAGGCCTTTAAGGTCCCGCCTCCTGGTTCCCTGCTGCTGGCCTCCTAGATCCTGCCGGCTCCTGCGCCCAAGTCGCCGGCCTCCCAGAACCTGCCGGCTCCTGCGCCCAAGTCGCCGGCCTCCCAGAACCTGCCGGCTCCTGCGCCCACGTCGCCGGCCTCCCAGAGCCTGCCGGCTCCTGCGCCCACGTCGCCGGCCTCCCAGAGCCTGCCGGCTCCTGCGCCCACGTCGCCGGCCTCCCAGAGCCTGCCGGCTCCTGCGCCCACGTCGCCGGCCTCCCAGAACCTGCCGGCTCCTGCGCCCACGTCGCCGGCCTCCCAGGATCCACTTGGGTCGGTGTTGGGCGTCCGGTGCCACCCCTTAAGGGGGGGGGGGGTACTGTCAGGCTCTGCCCTTTTCTGCCCTTTCTGCCCTCCTGTTTTCCAGCTCCCTGCTCACCAGTGTCTCGTCTCCCCTGCTTCAGTTCCAGTTAATTGGTCCCACCTGCCTCTCGTTCTCCTAATCACCCAGCTCCCCAGATCCTCATGTATTTAAACCCTGTCAGTCCTGTGTGTCTTGTCGGTCCATTGTTTGTGTTACAGTCTGTGTCAGTCCTCCGTGTCCTAATTAAAACCCCTTTAAAACCTCCTCACCTGTCTTTTACCTGCTCACCTGCGTTTGGATCCTCATCTCAGCCTTCAGCCTCCAGATCGTGACAGATATCTAAAATTCTATTGTTCCTGGTAGAAATGAACATTCCAGATATCCATAAGAACATTCTTCTTTGAGTTAAATGTTGTTTGCATTTAATGCGCATCGAGCAGAAAAATGTTGTACTAAGTGTTATACAAAATAAAGACAGAGCAAAGTTATTTGTCTTTTCTTTTTATTTTCTTTCTGCTGATCCAAAAAATTATCTGATCCGTGACTGAAAACCGTGATACGATCCGAACTGTGAGTTTTCTACTCAGCATGCCGTTAAATACCCACTCCATTGACAATAAGTCATTCCTGCTTAATGATCTATTTCTCACAAAAAACCTAGATTTTGTATTTTTGACTGACGTTTGACATCAAGCATCAGATTGAACTTTGCCCGAGTGGTTATTCCGTCCTTAGCTAGCCCTGGACGTCTGATCAAAGTGGAGGGCTGGCTACTGTTTTTAGAGACCATCTTTCATGCTCTACACCCTCAGGTTGCTTTTCTTCCTTTGAATTGCAGCTGATTAAAGTAGGGCGTAAGGACACATTTTACTGTGCTGTTTCTTTCAGTTCTTTCCTTCAGGAGTTTAGTGACTTTTTATCCTCCAGTGTGAAGCTGTCCAGACTGGTTACTGTTGGTGATTTTAACATTCACATTGGTGATGACTCTGACCACTTTGCTATGATCTTTACCAAGCTCATGGACTCTTTCACTTTTACTCAGCATGTTTCTGGCCACACACACACCAGGGGTCATACTCTGGACCTTGTTTTTACCCTGGGCTTAAATGTTGACAGTGTTTCTCCTGAGGATGTTTATTTCTCAGATCACCATTGCATTTTCTTCAACTTGTCAGTTTCTGCATCCCCACCTCCTGCTCGCCATTTGGTTAGTTCTCGTTTTCTTAATGAGAGCACAGCTAACAAAATTTCTGCTGCTTTCAATTCATCTTTACCCTCTGATACTGACCCAGACTCTAGACTTTGACTACTCACTTTAACGAGCACTGCCTCTCCATTCTGGACACAACATCTGTCCTGTCAGAACCAGATCAGTTCCTGCAGAGAACCCTACTCCTTGGTCTAATGCAGGAAGCTCACATATAAGAAACTTGTTAATGTCACGAATAGCCTGGTCGCTCGTATTTCTCATCACTTCCTCAATGAGCAGCTGCGCACTCCTGCAGCAGGGAAGTGAGTGAAGTTGGCTTCCCACCCACGTGTGGTTAGTGCTAGGTTTGTGTAGCCTAGTGAACTAGACCAATTCTTGCTTTGCAGAGTTTGGTCTAGGCACGCTTCGTTGGAATCCTCGCAGCCTGTGGCTGTTTAATCACAGCTCGCTATAGTTTTGGTTGGGCCAATCACAGCGCTCTATATTTTGGGCCAATCACAGAGCGGGAGTAACCGATGACGTCAGCGCTGCGGCCGCGAACCCAAGCAAGATGGCGGCAACGCCGGAGCCACGTTCTTTTGAAATGGCTTTGTCATCAACATTGGATTATTTAGACTCCAACGTGCGTAAGTCTGTCTGATATACTTAGCGGCTTCTTATTTTTATCAAACAAAGTAGTGCAATGTCCCAGTACACCTGATATTCACATGTTTTTATACAAAAACGACAGAAATCATTGATGTTAGCAAATGTTAGACGCCATTGCTGCCTCCCGCTTTTCCGTCGCTGTGATTACGTCACGTTGTTCGTTACTCTGATTGGTCCTAGCGCTATCCAATTGCGTGCTAACATTTTGAAAGACAACCGTAGATCCCGCCTCACGACTGAGGGCCGTCAATGAGTCGTGGCCAGACTATATATACACATATATAGGATGGCTTGCCAGGCTAAGGTTTGTGCTGAATTTCTGATGTGGGCGGGGGAGCCAACTTCACTCAGCTTAATTCGGCTAGTCTGCCGAGGAGAGAGGAGAGAATGTCCATTGCTGCTGCGGCTGGGACACAGACAGCAGCGCTGTTACGTTTAGCTTTTGTGAGACGGGAGTAAATGTGCATTTTGAGCTTAATTTTCGTCTAGTCTCATCAACAAAAACTCCTGCACGTCTCAGCATGTTTTAGTCACCAAAGAGCTATTTTTAGCTCGTGGGTGTCTCGTTTTCGTTACTAAAAAAAGGGGCGTCAACGAAATCTATTCATCATAGTTATCGTTGACGAAAACAACACTGTGTCAGTCCAATAAATGAGGATAATCATGCACAGACTGATTTGTGAACACAGAAAAAGTCCAAACATGGATTTTATTTAATGTTAAAGTTAAAGTCCCAAGTATTCATCACACACTGGTGAAATTACATCTCCGCATTTGACCCATCCCCATGGTGGGGAGCAGTGAGCTGCAGCTGTGGACGCGCTCGGGAACTATTTGGTGGTTTAACCCCCCAATCCAACCCCTTAGTGCTGAGTGTCAAGCGAGGAGGCGTTGGGTCCCATTTTTTCAAAGTCTTTGGTATGACCCGACCGGGAATCGAAGCCTGATCTCCCAGTCCCGGGGCGGACACTCTACCACTAGGCCACTGGAGCTGGTTAATGTAAAGGCAGTGCAAATGTTAGATGGAAGAGAAATTTAGATTTTTCTTTTTGTTTCATTTTATATTTGTTGTTTAGTGACGTATAAACGGCCCGTATTAAACACGGTTATGTTAAAAAGCCTAATCTTTGTTTCCCTGCGGTGCCCAACATTGTGGTATTTTATTTAAATAAAATGTTTTTTTATCATAACTTCCTTTCTTTCTTATATGTGAAATGGAAAGAATTGCTGCTGCAGTTGCTCGCAGCCAGAACCGCATGATCACTTCACTTTCATTTTTAAAATAAATACATATTCAATAAAACCGTTAAATATCCATTCATTTTAATTAATATTTAGTCCAAACAAGCTGACCAGAGTGCCACAGTAACATATAAACACTGCAATTAAACAAATTCACTTAACATTTCACCTGCTGCGGCCCAAACGCACATTCCTTCTGCTGCGTGTAAACCAAACTGGTCACTTGCTTTTGCGTAATCAAATGTCTCTATGGAACTTAATGAAGAGACAATAATAACAAGGTTCTGGACTTTTGCCTCAGACAGACTCATAGCTGTTTAAATGTTCTGATGATTCAGAGCTCCGCTGACACGCTGGATCCAAAGCAGGTACTGGGTAATGATTTCTACTTCAGCCAGAGTTTTAAAGTCAGGAAACATTTCTCCAAAAGAAATAACCAGGAGTCTACCAGACTCTCTGAAAGAAGGGTTTCCACTTTCCAGATCTAGAAGTTTGACACTGCGCTCTTGTGCACAGATCTGTCAGACGCGCTCTGAGCTCCTCTTGTGCGCCGCTTGTGTGCACTGCAGCGAGATGCGGAGAATAATGCAGACGCTCTGATGGAAAACTTTTCATGATGTTACCTCCGCGATGGATTCTGTGGGTAACATGTAAAACATCTGCGCACCTGCATGAATCATTAACAAACGTAATCACGGACAAATAAATAGATAAACTAATCACCTCTTGTAAAAACAACCATTGAACGGCTCAGCCAATCATAGATGGTGCTAGAACAATTTGTCTAATCGCCCAACTCTACCACACTCTCACCCCTGCTCTGGGATAACTTGGCATCAAGATCATTCCCCCGCCCCCTCCCCTACCACCGACATTCGCCGACGGATAAGCAGCGCGTGTACATGGCAAGCCGTTATAACATTTATTAAACAGACTGGATATGTATTCAGATGTCTATAATTCTATTGTTCCTAGCAGAAATTAACATTCCAGATATCCATAAAAACAAAATAATCTTAGTATACACAATAAACATTGTGCAGAGCACACCCACCCACCTGCTTCTTAAAAAAAACAATCTTGATCCATCTCTCCATAGCAGCTTCAGACCCATCTCTAAATTTCTGTTCATTTCCAAGATTTTGGAAAAGGTTGTGGCTAAACAACTCACAGCTGCTCTTGATGAACATAACATCTATACAAAAGGGGGGGTGGAACGCCGCCCTGACCTTTCACCTTTACAGGTTGACCCAGTTCTGCACACAGAGAGACCTCTTGAGCCTGGCCCAGGGCAGAGCCCTCCACAAGCCACCCCTGCTCCCATCTCTGGTCTCAATACACCAAAATTCCAGTTTTCTAAACTGGCAAAGTTTCTGATTTGGGTCACGTGTGTTTTCATGTTCTCTGTCGCAGCTGTGCCTGCTCAGTCGCCTTCCATGCAGCTCCCATATGACCCTGGGCTTTCTTTGGGTACCACATTCAGAGAACGCCCAGGCCTGTTGATGTCTGACTACCGTCTGTTTACTCTTGTAGAATGCCTTGTCACTGTTATCTATCTATGGGGGGTGGGGTGGGGGGGACTCTGGGCATGTGTTTAAAACACCCCGGCCATCGAGCTCCCTCCTGCACCAGACCTTTGCTGTCTTGCTGTAGGTGACCCTGAGCATGTAGAAACAACAGATTCTCCACCAGGCCCAGACCCACCAGAACCGCCACCACAGCCTCCTTCAGAACCACCAGATTACTTCCTGACCTCAAACCGGAAGCCCGTTAAACACAGAGATCTTTTCATGGCGTGTGATGCCTTGGTGTCTTCACAGAACATGCATGTCTATTGGCGTGAGGTCAAGGGCCACTCCCGTGCCCCAGGACCCGATAAAGAGATGAACGACCTTACAGACTCGCTGGCCAAGTAGGGCGCTGCTGCTGGCACCCCGTGGTCTTTTGACCCCTTGTTGCTCTATGATAGATCGAACCATCTGGGGATGTGTATGTCATGACCAGGGCACAGACTGCTAAAGCGTTCAGCTTACAGTCATCGGGGACGTTTGTGTCGGTTAAGCCGATCTTTTCTGAAGATGACCTTGTCAGTCTACAGTCCCAGGATCCTGCTATTAGCAAAATGATCCTGTATCTTTCAGATCCGGCGGCCCACCAGCCTTCTTCCGCTGATTTGGACTCAGTCCCTGAGCTTAGCTCGCTCTTTCGTGTTCGGGTCACCTTGAGGATGGTGAAAGGATTACTCATGCATGTTTCTAGGCCGCCCTCCACTCCTGTTCTGGTGGTCCCTCCGCCGCTAAGAGGGGGGGTGATTGCCCAAGCTCATGACCCTCCTTCGGCTGGTCACAGGGGTGTCAAGGCCACATTCAGTGCCCTGAGCCAGGTTGCATACTGGCCAGGAATGCGTGGGGACATCTCGGACTACATTCAGAGCTGTTCGGTTTGTAGTCAGTTCCAGCCTTCAAACCCCATCCACAGGGCTCCACTTCACAGCAGGGGACCATCATCTGACATGCAGTTCGATTGGGTGGGACTTCTCACTAAGCCCAGTAGGGGGACCAAATACTTCTTGACCGTGACCTGTGCGTTTTCCAAGTGGGTTGAGTGTTTGCCAGCACCTAATGACACGGCACAAACCACCGCCGTTCTTCTACTGAATCACATCTTCTCTCGGTTCGGCCTCCCCACTCGCGTTGGCTCAGACAGTGGGACCCACTTCACTGCCGAGGTGATGGAACATCTTTGGCGGATGCTGGGTGTGAAGGCCAATTTCCACATTGGTTACCGGCCCCAGTCATCCGGTCAGGTTGAGAGAACTAACTGCACTGTCGTTAGTGTCTTGAAGAAGTATGTGTTGTCAACCACAATGACTGGAATGTGAAGCTTCCCCTGGTCCTGATGGCCATCAGGGCCACACCTCATGAGTCCACAGGCGTGTCTCTGTTTGAAATGATGATGGGGAGGCTGATGACTCTTCCGCTTCACCTGCTCTACCAGTCGGGGTCAGGAGACTCCAACTACACTAACGAACAGTACTTGCGCGATTTGAAGGTCCATCTGCCGGCTGCATTTTCGTTTGTGCAAGAGAACCTGGGGACATTTTGACCTACCCTCCCCCTGCCTCAATTCCTGCTTGTGGGTGATAACTTGGTCTGCCTGCGTATTTGCAGCTCTCATATGTGGGGACGAAAGTTTTTTTTTGCAGCTGTTGGCCAGCTCCTGGTGGCTGCTTGGAGGGGCCTGGACCCTGGGCTCTGTTGGACCTCTGGCGGGGTATTTTCATGTCCATTTGTGACACTCCAAGGATGTGACAATTTACCCCCAAAACAAGTCCTCTGGACATGACACATATAATGATTTTTTTCATTTTTTTTTTACATTTTTTACAATTCTGGTTTTGACCATAAACCTGGCAATAAAGTGGTTAAATTTCAGAAACACACAAATATTTCATCTTGTTTTTTTAGAGCTGAAGCTAAGGATGAAGTTGATGTAAAAAGATTGGGACTTATGAAATATTATACATGTCTATAGAATGTTTTGTGTGTGCATTTTTCTATAATGGTTGACTGAATTTTTTTATCATAACAACCAACGATATATACAGGAAAATCATGAAGATTAGCAAGGCTGCCCAAGCTTTCGCATCCCACTGTATACAGCTGTAGGGTTTTGAAACACCAGAAGAGAAAACTTACCTTTTTCTCCAAGGAAAATGAAGAGGGCGGGAGTAAAGAAGGGGACACCAAGTAGCACACAATAAGATTGAAATTCCCCTTAAAAAGTGAGGTGACGGCCGTGATTTCAACAGGGCTCAGATAAAAATAGAAGTGCAACGCATCCTCTGAGGCTATTTGAGCTAAAGGAAACCACAATAATCCCAACTGGGAAATCAAACCAGAGTAAATCATCTGTTAAGTCTTTCAAAACCTTCATCTGCAAAACACTGTAATTGTGTGTGTGTGTGTGTGTGTGTGTGTGTGTGTGTGTGTGTGTGCATTTATGTTTTGCGAGCCCAATTTGTCAGGTTACACACCCGCATTATGAGACCATTTGGTTTATGAGACCATTTTTGGTGGTCTCGTAATTCATGACTTTTAAAGTGCTGCAAATTTTTATAAAAGTAAAATCTAAACGTCGTTAGCTGATTAATACTGACTTTGTAACTGCTATTATCATTTTATTTAGTTATTTCAGCAACTTAAACTTTCTTTTGGTTTTCATGGCCAATTTAAAATTGGTTTCGTAAACCACGTCGCGTGTGTGGTATGCAGACCTCCAGGGTCTCATAACGCCCTTAGAATGTCACAGATGATTGTGTGTATTTTTTGATAGTTTTTATTTTATTTTTGAAGTGAGGCTTTTCTTCCATGGGTAAAATAGAACATGTTGACATACTTTTTGTGTTCACCAGATGCAAAGAATTCGTGTGTGTGGGATACAAACCACCATGTTGTCATGGTCTCATAAACCATTCAAAATGTCATAGTGGCATGTATGTATGTTCTGATAGGTTTTTCTTATTTTTTAAGTGAGCATTATCTTCCATGGGTAAAATAAAACATTTTGACATAGTTTTTGTGTTCAACAGATTACCTGTTTATGAGGAAATGTGTGTCCCCATAAACCACCACCAAGTCATAGTGGTTTCATAAACCATAAATGCACACATGTGTGTGTGTGTGTGTGTGTGTGTGTGTGTGTGTGTTGCTTTTAAGCTCTCAACATACTCTGCCAGTCATTAAATTCCCAGTCAAATCGTTATGATTGGTTAGTATTCACTTTTAACACAATTAAAGTCTTTCACCATACTATTTGGGGGATTACAACCTACGTAAATGTTTCTGTGGTCTAAAAGTACAGGTGGACATCCCAGCTTCAATCCCAGCACACCCATCCCCACAGAATGAATTTTATTGTTATAGAATAAACTTTAATGGAATTAACTTTCCCGCCAAGTTGGATTCACATTCAGATTCTCACCCCTGAGAAGTTGTGTATTTTTCTGTGACTCAAACAAAAGAACCAAGAATTCTCAATAAGACCAAGGAACATTTTATAAAAAGCAGATGTGTTTCTGCTAATTGTTAGTTACCGATAATAATGAGACATTGATGACAGCACAGCTGAAAGAGAACAGTCTCTGAACAGAGACATCTGCTCTATGAGCTTGTGTAGGTGTGTGTGCACGTGTGAGGAAAATCTATGTATTTGTCACGTCTGTGCCTATTCACATGCTGGATTTCTCCACGTTTCATCACTTAACATTTGATGCCACACAAGACAAAATTCATAAATTATTGAACGCAAAAGTATGAAAATGCTACAGCTTTGAGGTCTGAATGGAAAACTTCTTTTTTTTTTTTTTTCCTTTTACAATTTACCATTTCTAGAGTTTGATTTATATTCAGGGTAAAAGAAAAAAAAAAGTTGGGCTCCAAACATGGAAAATGGTACAACAAATTCAAAAACTACCAAACATTTCTATCTCAAAATGATAAACGACTTGAGTTATCATGACATTATGAAGCAATATTTGTTAATTTTTTTTCTTAAAGTAAAAATGAACAAAAAACAATTAGGACCCAAACCATTAGTGCCTCCTGAGATGAGGATTGTGCTATCTGAATGAGAACAATCATTTCTTCATTGAGGAAAAAAAAAACTTGCCAGCTGCTCTGCATCAGAACACCACATACTCAGCAGTCTGAATGAGACTCCAGAACCGGGAGAGGTTGGATACTGGGAGATTAAGTTTCACTTTTGTTCCAAATGGACATTCGCCACACAGGCAGACTAGCGTCGCCACACGTTTATGTGCAAGTAGCTATTTCTGCTAGATTATGGAAAAAAAAATATGGATACAGTGTTCCTTTGCCCGGACACGGGTTCATTTCAACCTCCAATAGAAATTTGAACGCGTCCTGGGGGAGGGGGGGGGGGGGGGGGGGTATTGAGTCCAAGTGGGCCATGTTCTGCGACTCCATTGTCGAGGCGGCTGACCTCAGCTGTGGCCACAGGGTGGTCAGTGCCAGTCGTTGCAGCAACCCCCAAACCTGCTGGTAGACACCAGCAGCTAGGAATGCTGTCAAGCTGAAGAAAGAGTCCTATTAGGTATTTTTGGCTTGTGGGACTCTGGAGGAAGCTGATGGGTACTAGGGGTTGGCAATATGGAAAAAAATCATATCACCATTTATTTTTTGCAAAATCACGATCACGATTTTATCACAATGTTTTTCCATTTCAACAATTCAGACGTTTTGGAAGTTATTTACCAGTAAATACATCAATTTACTGGTAAATACCCCCTTTTTTCAGTTACTTATTTATTGAAATTGTGATAGCCAACCAGTCCAGAAATCGCTTTGTTCTAAGTTAATTTACTATTATACAGTTGTTTCATTTGTATTAACTCATTCCCTGCCACTGATGACAAAAGTCGTCATTTTAAATTCAACCGCTCACTGCATTTTTTTACGGGGTGGGCGTCGGAACGAGCCCCCGCACTGTGAGAACAAACATCACGTGTCTAAAGCTGATCTTCATCCGTGTATGTCACATGTCACGTGATCAGGAAGCAGAAAATCAATGAATTAGGAGATCGTTTAGGGAAACTGCTGTGAAAAAAGGTAATGCGCCAACCAGAAACGCTTCTGCAGCTCACGCTTCGACAACAGATTGTGAAAGAACAGATAAAGCTAGACATACGGTGATTCTTCCTGATGTAAGCAGTGAGTCTACACTTTATTTTGGTAGTTTTGTCATTTACATGATCATAGAGCACAATGTTCTGTGACTCTTCAAAAAACAGTAAAAACGCTCAAAAACGCTGGCAGTGAATGAGTTAATGTTATTTTAGTTAAAAGGAGCAGATAACATAAGGTTTCCCCTTTTCATTTTGGTTTTAGTAATTTAGTTTTGTATATTGATTTTAATGTGCATGAATGAAATAAAGTTTGGAAAAAAATGTAAAAGCATACCCTTTCACAGAAAATAGGATAAAATATTTAAGAATCCTAAAAAAAATCCTAAACTTCCCATATCTATCTATCTATCTATCTATCTATCTATCTATCTATCTATCTCTCAGTTAAGAGCTAGAGATATATGTCTCAAATGTCCCGCAGGCACTTTAATTTATTAAATATTTATAATTAATGTAAAATGCTTTAAATTATATCTAGAGGTGGCTCATATCCTATCATCCAACACTATTACCAGTAATCATTTCTTGTCCAGTGGAAAAAATCTGTCAGGTTAAGCTAAATTCATGATGCGTTTGCATCCTCTACCAGAGCATTACATTCCCACTATTTTGGCCTTGCTGCTCTCTGTAGCCCTTTCCTGACTACGCGGGGGAGGGGTTTGGCACGTCTCTCTACACAAACAGGTTAAACAGAACTCCGGTCGGCAGCCACAGTGGAAAGGATCACTAAAACACGAACAAACGTCACCAAATAATAAAAGCAACGATGCCAAGAGCAAAGTTTAGAGCCGAACCTTGAACCAGAGGTTTCCTGATCGAGCAGACACATGAGAATACATGTAATGACCACTTACAGACGAAGCTAGCTAACGGCTAATGCTAGCGGCTTGCACAACAATTGATTATGATGTGCTTCTTCAATGACTCAATCGTTTATTTCTGCATCCTATAATGCATCGAATTATTAGATTATTTTCCTCAGCTCTACCGAGCACCCCAGCTAAATACACCAATACGCTGCCTGAAACTTTCTCTGATTGGTGTGTGGCCGACAGAAGCAGACTAGTAAATGGCGTGACTTGGCTGAAAAGGAAAAAAACAAGTGTGGCGCGTCCAGAAATAATGGCACAGACGGGTGATAGAACGCAAATAGACAGTTCTGTGATCTCCGAGTTTTGGTAGATAGTCATCACATTATAATCCTTAACGATTTTATATTGTCATATTACACGGCCCTAATGGGTACAGACAGTCCAAGCGGAATGCGGCTCAGGTGGTGGCGGAGGCAAAAAACCCTGGCGTGGGAGGAGATCGGTGAGACCACGGAACAAGACTTCCGTACGGCTTCTAGGAGATTCTGGTCCACCATTCGGCGTCTCAGTGGGGGGAAAGCAGTGCGCTACCAACACTGTTTACAAAGGGCACAGTGTGCTGCAGACCTTAACTCGGGACATTGTGGATCGGTGGGCCGAGTACTTCAAAGACCTCCTGGGGCAGCGTTGGTTGACGCGGCTCTGCAATATTGTGTGGATATCGGGAGCAGTTCCACTGGATTAGCAGACCGGGGTGGTGGTCCCCCTATTTAAAAAGGGGGACCGCAGGGTGTGTTCCAACTACAGGGGGATCACACTCCTGAGCCTCCCTGGTAAGGTCTAGTCCGGGGTTCTGGAGAGGAGGGTCCGTTGGATTGTCGAACCTCAGATCCAGGAGCAATGTGATTTTTGTCCTGGCCGCAGAACACTGGACGAGCTGTATACCCTTAGGGCAGGGGTGTCAAACTCCGGTCCTCAAGGGCCGCTATCCCACATATTTTAGTGTTTTCCCTGTTTCAACACACCTGATTTCAATCAGCAGGTGATTAACAGGCTTCTGGAGAGCTTGATGAGCTGCTGCACAGGTGAATCAATTTTGTTGGAACAGGGGAACAACAAAGATGTGCAGGATGCCAGCCCTCGAAGACTGGAGTTCGACACCTGTGCCTTAGGGGGTCCTGGAGAGTGCGTGGGAGTTCGCCCAACCAATCTACATGTATTTTGCGGACTTGGAGAAGGCATTCGACTGTGTCCCTCGGGGGGGCCCTGCGGGGGGGACTCTGGGAGTATGGGGTACCAAGCCCCTTGATACGGGATGTTAGGTCCTTGTACAACTAGAGTCAGAGCTTGGTCCGCATTGCTGACAGTAAGTTGTGCTCGTTTCCTGTGAGAGTTGGACTCCGCCAAGGCTGCTCTTTGTCACAGATTCTGTTCATAACTTTTATGGACAGGATTTCTAGGTGCAGTCAAGGTGGTGAGGGGATCCGTTTTGGTGGCCTAAGGATCAGGTCTCTCAGGTTTTTGCAGATGATGTGGTCCTGGTTGGCTTCATCAGACAGTGATCTCCAGCATTCGCTGGAGCAGTTCACAGCCAAGTGTGAAGCAGCTGGGATGAGAATCAGCTCCTCTAAATCTGAGACCATGGTCCTGAATCAGAAACAGGTAGAATGCCTTCTCCAGGTCAGGGACAAGGTCCTGCCTCAAGTGGAGGAGTTTAAGTATCTCAAGGTCTTGTTTGTGAGTAAGGGAAAGATGGATCAGGAAATCGATAGACAGATTGGTGCTGCATCTGCAGTTATGTGGGCATTGTACCAGTTTGTCGTGGTGAAGAGAGCGCTGAGCCAGAAGCTCTCGATTTACCGGTCGATCTACGTTCCAACCCTCACCTATGGTCATGAGCTTTGGGTAGTGACCGAAAGAACGAGATTGCGGATACAAGCGGCCAAAATGAGTTTTCTCCACAACGTGGCTGGGCTTTCCCTTAGAGATAGGGTGAGAAGCTCGGCCATCCGGGAAGGGCTCGGAGTAGATCTGCTGCTCCTCCACATTGAGAGGAGCCAGTTGAGGTGGCTCAGGCATCTAGTTAGGATGCCTCCTGAACGCCTCCTTGGTGAGGTTTTACAGGCACGTCCAACTGGGAGGTGACCAAAAGGAAGACCCAGGACACGCTGGCGGGACTATGTCTCTCGGCTGGCCAGGGAATGCCTTGGGATCCCCCCGGAAGAGCTGGCCCAAGTGGCTGGGGAGAAGGAAGTCTGGGCCTCCCTCCTTTGGCTGCTGCCCCCGTGACCCGACTCCGGATAAGCGGAAGAGAATGGAATGAAATGTTTTATAATGTTTAATGGTGTTATCCTGTTTAGTTTGAGTGTTGTTTCATGTCAACTGCACTGTGCATAACTGATGCTTGTTAAGACTAATTACTGCCCGTTAAGCCTGGACCACACTGTGCATTTTTCGGCCATCCTAGACAAATCCCTTGTTATGAACAGAATACAATTAGGGCTGCAACAAACGATTATTTGGATCATCGATGAATCGCATGGGGTCTCGATTCGATTAATCAATTAATCGGATTAAACGGGAACTTTTAAAAACTTCTAGGGAAACATTTTTTCTCTCCTTCCTTTACTTTATTTAACAACAGAACATTATTAGAAAACAGTTCAATATCGTGCAAAACAACATGCCACCTCCTCAACTGTATTACAGCTTTTGAGATATTGAATAACATTTCATTTCTACTGGTAACAATATAATGGTGGCGTGTCTATAATGTACGAATTGGCAATAATCTAGTTTAAACTCACCTGTTCAGGCTGGCTTTTCAGTGACCTTTGGTTGATTCTTCTCTGCTACCTTCTATTCATTCTGCTCTGTCTACCATTTCTGCCTTTCCCATGATCCACAGATTACCCTTTTCTTATTCATTTTCCTTTTGTCATTTTTCACATCCTTTTTTGATCACAATTTTTACTTTTCCCTTTTTTGATATTTTTAATCATTTTTTTATTTTAATTTTACTTTTTTGTTCTTGTGAAGCGCCTTGTGATTTTTATCTTGAGAGGCGCTATAAAAAAGATTGTTTCTTCTTCTCAAATTATGTTCACAGATAGAAGCGTTTGTGAATTACATACAACGGCTTGCCATAGCCCTGGAATGGTATTGCGCAATGCGCAGATTTGTAGCAGCAACGTGACTCCCGGTAGCTCCCGGTAGCTGCTGGGGCTCTGCTCTGTGCTGTAGACAGCTAAGAATAAACAGGATAGTGGGGACTTTTCTTCCGCTTGTAGAGTTTAGTCATTCTTAGTTTCACGATCGTGTTTTTTGGAACCCACGGCGTGAGTCTGCTATCCGCTGCTATCCGCTAGCTTAGCATTAGCCAATCTGCCCGTAGGTGCACGTTTGATCCCAAACTTTGGACCGTTTCTGCCTTTGTGTATTTGCTGGTTCATATATTTTCCTCCACAGTGCCTAGATTACCACATTGTGCGCTAGTAAAAAGCATCTTCCTTACACAAAAACAAATGACTTACATGTTTTCAATAAAGTTCTGGGGGGTTGGGGAAAAATAACTTGAAAAGATGTCACACGAGTGCTACGTCTAAAAATAGTTTATTGCACAGAGCGTTTTCTTATCGCACGTGCGACATATATGTCCATGTTCTAAGTGTGTCGCTCGTTCCTCATCAAAACACCGGCTTTCTCTCTCGTTCTGCTCTGCCTTGGTCTGCTCTGCTGCCGCTGCGGCCTACAGGTGAGCTGCGCGCATTGACTGTTAAATAAAGGTTGCACGACACGAAAAAAAGTAGCACAACGCAACGAATCGATGACGAAAACCATTGCCAACGCATTTATTAATCGATTTTTATCGATTTTTATCGATTTTTATCGATTCGTTGTTGCAGCCCTACACACAATCCCGTGATACAATGTGAAAAACATAAACATTGATCTCACAAAAGATCCTACTATACAGAGGCAATTCAATGTGACCTCCACGTGCAAGAGAACAGTGAAAAAAAAAGCAGTAACCAAATTCAAAATCAGCGGGACAAAATAAAACAGTAGATTTTAAAATCCAATAGAAAATACACGAATAAAATGTGATTAAAAAAGGAATGACACAGTAAAAAGACTGACCAGTTAATAAACACTTTATTTTAAATAATTAATTGAGGCCCTAAAAGCAGTAAATACTATGAGACAAATAGATGATGACATGTAATGAGATGAGCAGCCCCAGAATCAATCAGATTTGACTTAGCTCTGAGAGTTCCTGCTATAAGAAGAGATTGCTTTTACAATAGGTGCGATTTTCTGTTTGTCTGTCAAATAAAAAAATACAGAGAACATTGCAGAGAGAAATCAACAGAATAACTGCAGCCCTGCTGAAGCTCCAGTTTGATAAGCTTTTTGTTAAAGCCTCTAAGAGAAAGAATAAGATGAGTCACACTGTGTTCTGCACCACAGCTCCAACATGTGACTGCTCACACTCCACTGCTCTGCAAAGTATTTATTTTATTTAGTTAACCTTTATTTAACCAGATGAGTCAATTGAGAACCTATTCTCATTTACAATGATCTGGCCAAGAGGCAGCAGCAACAGAGACAAGTAGCTTTGCACCAAAGAACAGACAGATAAGATAAAAGCAAACAAGATAAAAATAAGATAAAAACAGACATAAAAGACAGTTATATACAATATGTGCAAGCAATCAAAACAGACTTAAAACAATCTTTAAGTACTCAGAAGCAGACACATTGATCAGAAACTATTGAATGCAATAAATTATTGAAGGTAAATAATGGAACGTAGGTAGTGAGCTTTAGTGATTTTTGCAGCTCATTCCAGTCATTGGGAGCAGCAAACTGGAATGAAGAGCGGCCAAAGGAGGTGCGAGCTTTGGGAATAACCATAGAGATTAGGTTACTGGAACATAAATTGCGCTGGTTGTTGGAAGTGATGAGTAATGAGCGAAGATATGACGGTGTTCTACCGATGATTGTTTTGTATATAAATTGATACCAAAGTGTGCTGTCAAGTCAGATACCCAGATACTTATAGGAACTGACAAGTTGTAGTTCTCTACCATCCAGGGAAAAAATACTAGATTGTGTGGATTGCGGTAAGTTACGGTTGAAGATGAATGAATGAATGGTTTATTCCAAGCCAGTACAAAAAAACAAAGAAAACAAAACAACAAAAAATATCTTGGAAAGGAATAGGATGAAGATAACTTATTTACTCCCACCCTTCTTTGGTCCTTAATGAATTATTAATTATATGGTTGCTACTATTTTTACTTGAGAATCAGACAGATTGTCAAGATGGCTCAAGAAGATCATGAACTTTCTTTTATTTGTCATAAATACAAAAAGAAACTCCAAGGCACTCTCAAATAGAAAAAGTTAAAAAGCCTTTATTGTAATGGCTAGGTCAACATATGGCCTTTCTAAAAAACTCCAACGCGTTTCAGCAATGTAGCCTTCATCAGGGAGTCAAACAGCTCTCACCAGTGTGGGGAGGTTCTTAATTAAAATCAGCAATCAGGTGAGCTCCACATAGCAGATGTGTCAGACAGGTGACCAGTATAAGTATACCAAATCACCAGTAGATGTCAACCTTGCTAAATAGAGAGACAAACACACAATAAAAAACACCCAAACATCTGACATAGTATATATATATATAGAGTTAAAATACATCCAAAATAAAGAAAAAACAAAGCAATAAACAAATAACACTACCAAGAGCTAACCGTATAAGACCACTAATGCACTGACCAAGACTAAACAAATCAAAGAAAAACTCTAAAGTCTAGGTCCTCATTGATTCCTGGATGTTTAGTGGCCTGCAGTTTAAAAATCCAAAATGTCTCCTTCTGATTTAGCTGTCTAAGTCTATCCCCCTGTCTCAAGGACTGTGGGATATGATCAATCCCACAAGCCTGTAAAGAGGAAGGGTCACTATTATGATGTTCCAAGAAGTGTCTTGCCATTGGGTAGTTAATGTTACCTGTGCGAATCGCATATTTGTGTTCAGCCAATCTATCTTGTAGGCGTCGTTTGGTTCTACCCACATAGAAAACTTTGCACACAGGACACTCTAATCTATAGATGACAAAAGTAGTTTTACAATTAATGAAATGATTAATCATAAAATGTTTTTGGGAGACAACATCCATAAAAGTTTTTGTTTGCACAACATTACTGCAGTGGTTACAGTGGTGACATTTATAACACCCCCTGGGTCTAGTGTTCAACCAAGTTTTTTGGGGCTCTGGTTTTAAATAACTATGGACAAGTTTATCTTGAAGAGTAGGGCTTCTTCTAAAGCTTACCTGAGGCGGATCAGGAAAACACTGACTTAAAAGGTCGTCACTCTCAATGATACCCCAGTTTTTCCTTATGATTTGCTTAATTTGTTCACTCTCAGTACTGTATCTAGTGACAAATATTGGTCTATCTTTCTTCTGTTTCTCTGTATTTCTTGTAAGTAGCGATGTTCTCTCAGTTTGTTTAGCCCTAACATAAGCTTTTTGCAAAGTCATGTCGTTATACCCCCGTTCTACAAATCTTGACATCATTTCTTTGGATTTATTTTCAAAAATCTCGTCTTCATCACAAATTCTTCTCACCCTCTGGAACTGCCCGTATGGTAGGGGTGGGCGATATGGAAAATAAATCATATCACGATTTATTTTTTGCAAAATCACGATCTCGATTTTATCACGATTTTCTCCATTTCGACAATTCATACATTTTGGAAGTTACTTACCGATAAAATAGATCAATTTAAAAGCATACCCCTTCACAGAAAATATGATAAAGTATTTCAGACAGGTTACTGTTTGAACACTTGTTTTAATTTAGGTAAGAAAAATTGCAAATTTGTTCTATTACAATAAACATGATCAAACAAAAAATGCCTTCCATTTAAAAATCCATAATGGGTTTAGAGTAAAATATTTATGCCACAGTTCCAGGGCTTAGCTTATTTATTTGTTTGAACAAATAAGTTCAGAAATGTTGGAGAATGGCATGTCTCAAATGTCCCACAGGCACTTTTATTTATTATATATTTATAATTAATGAAAAAAATTTTTACTTCTATTTAGAGGTGGCTCATAGCCTTTCATCCAAAATATATTAGTAATTATTTCTTGTCCAGAGAAAAAAATCTATCTAAATTCATGATGTGTTTGCGTTTGCATCCAATACAAGAGGATTACGCTCATTGCCTTTTTGGACTTGCTGCTAGGGGTGGGCGATATGGAAAAAAAATAATATCACGATTTATTTTTTGCAAAATCACGATCTCGATTTTATCACGATTTTTTCCATTTCGACAATTCATACATTTTGGAAGTTATTCACCAATAAAATAGATACATTTAAAAGCATACCCCTTCACAGAAAATATGATAGAATATTTCAGACAGGGTACTGTTTGAACACTTGTTTTAATTTAGGTAAGAAAAATAGCTAATTTGTTCTATTACAATAAACATGATCAAACAAAAAATACCTTCCATTTAAAAATCCATAATGGGTTCATATATTAGCTTTTAATGTCTTTGGAGTAGCTTTAGAGTTAAATATTTATGCCACAGTTCCAGGGCTTAGTTTATTTATTTGTTTGAACAAATAAGTTCAGAAATGTTGGAGAATGGACCAAGTTCTGTTTAATGGCATGTCTCAAATGTCCCACAGGCACTTTTATTTATTATATTTTTATAATTAATGAAAAATAATTTATCTATTTAGAGGTGGCTCATAGCCTATCATTCAAAATATATTAGTAATAATTCTTGTCCAGAGAAAAAAAATCTATCTAAATTCATGATGTGTTTGCGTTTGCATCCACTACCAGCGGATTACGCTCATTGCCTTTTTGGACTTGCTGCTCTCCGTAGATGTTTCCTACGAGGGAGGGGTTTGGCCCGTCTCTTCACAGGATAAACAAACTCCGGTGGCAGCCACGGTGAAAAGGCTCGCTAAAATACGAACGAACGTCCCCAAATAATAAAAGACACGAAGCCAAATGCAAAGTTTAGAGCAGAACATTGACCCAGAGGTTTCCTGATTGAGCAGACGCGTGAGAATGTAATTAGCGCTTAGAGACGGAGCAAGCTAGCGGCTAGTGCTAGTGGCTAGCGCTACAATCGATTATGGTGTTCTTCTTCAACTATTCATAATTGTTTATCATCATCTTAATGCATCGATTAGATTATTTTCTTCATTTCTACCGAGCACCCAGCTAAACAAACCAACACGCTGCCTAAAGTTGTGATTGGTTTACCGGTGTGTCTGTCGTGCTGACAGAAGCAGACTAGCAAATGGCGTGACTCGGCTGAGAAAAAACAAAACAAATGTGTGCCGCGTTCAGAAATAATGGCATAAACGGGTGATAGAATGCAAATACACGGTTCTACGATCTCCGAGCTTTAGTAGATCGTCATCACATTAAAATCCTTAACGATCTTATATCGTCAAATCGCACGGCCCTANTTGACCTCATCTGCAGCTGGATTCACCTCAAACCTCCATCCAGACATGAGACGTTGGCCCGTCACAAACACAAAAAGCTCCCAGATCAGACTTTTTGTTGCTTCTTTTTCACACAGTTTCTAAAAACTGAAGTACAAAAAGAAGCTAAACATTACAGGGTCAGTTTATTTTTGACAGCGTTACTATTTCTGTCTCTTTTTCTACCTCTGTTGCCAGCCAGTCTGACTGGATTTAGATCCTTTATTTTTAATACGAGTGAGATTTTATTGAACAGGGTAATAAAGTTGTTGTGAGTGAAGGAGATTTATGAATCTCAGTTATAAATGTGGTGATTGCAGCTAAAACTTGTTTTGAAAAACATTTTCAGAATAATAATTGAAAGTGTTATAAAAATGGTCCAAAGTTGTATCTTTTATCTTATAGTCTTGGAAATATCTTCATATATCGAATGATCTCCTCCGAACAGTTTTCTTTTTCAAACAGGGAAGTGATATTAGGGGTGGGCGATATGGAAAATAAATCATATCACGATTTATTTTTTGCAAAATCACGATCTCGATTTTATCACGATTTTCTCCATTTCGACAATTCATACATTTTGGAAGTTACTTACCGATAAAATAGATCAATTTAAAAGCATACCCCTTCACAGAAAATATGATAAAGTATTTCAGACAGGTTACTGTTTGAACACTTGTTTTAATTTAGGTAAGAAAAATTGCAAATTTGTTCTATTACAATAAACATGATCAAACAAAAAATGCCTTCCATTTAAAAATCCATAATGGGTTTAGAGTAAAATATTTATGCCACAGTTCCAGGGCTTAGCTTATTTATTTGTTTGAACAAATAAGTTCAGAAATGTTGGAGAATGGCATGTCTCAAATGTCCCACAGGCACTTTTATTTATTATATATTTATAATTAATGAAAAAAAATTTAACTTCTATTTAGAGGTGGCTCATAGCCTTTCATCCAAAATATATTAGTAATTATTTCTTGTCCAGAGAAAAAAATCTATCTAAATTCATGATGTGTTTGCGTTTGCATCCAATACAAGAGGATTACGCTCATTGCCTTTTTGGACTTGCTGCTTTCCGTAGATATTTTCTACGAGGGAGGGGTTTGGCCCGTCTCTTCACAGGATAAACAAAGCTCCGGTGGCAGCCACGGTGAAAAGGCTCACTAAAATACGAACGAACGTCCCCAAATAATAAAAGACACGAAGCCAAATGCAAAGTTTAGAGCAGAACATTGACCCAGAGGTTTCCTGATTGAGCAGACGCGTGAGAATGTAATTAGCGCTTAGAGACGGAGCAAGCTAGCGGCTAGTGCTAGTGGCTAGCGCTACAATCGATTATGGTGTTCTTCTTCAACTATTCATAATTGTTTATCATCATCTTAATGCATCGATTAGATTATTTTCTTCATTTCTACCGAGCACCCAGCTAAACAAACCAACACGCTGCCCAAAGTTGTGATTGGTTTACCGGTGTGTCTGTCGTGCCGACAGAAGCAGACTAGCAAATGGCGTGACTCGGCTGAGAAAAAACAAAACAAATGTGTGCTGCGTTCAGAAATAATGGCATAAACGGGTGATAGAATGCAAATACACGGTTCTACGATCTCCGAGCTTTAGTAGATCGTCATCACATTAAAATCCTTAACGATCTTATATCGTCAAATCGCACGGCCCTACCGTATGGGACATTGTCTTTCAACCAATTTGGATGGAAACTTTTAGCATGTAATATAGTGTTTCTATCCGTAGGTTTCCTATACACTGATGTATGTAAAACTCCTTGGGCATCTTTAGAGATGGTAAGGTCAAGAAAATGAATGAACTCCTTACTGTACTCCAAAGACAGCTTTATGTTGGGGTTAATGTTGTTTAGATAAGTATGGAACTCTTTCAAATCTGTTTCTGACCCCGACCAAATCAAACAGACATCATCAATGTAGCGTCCCCACCAAACAATGTGCTTGAGAAACACATATTTAGAAAGGCCATATGTTGACCTAGCCATTACAATAAAGGCTTTTTAACTTTTTCTATTTGAGAGTGCCTTGGAGTTTCTTTTTGTATTTATGACTTAAGCTTCCCATCCAAAGAGCACCTCAAACAAACTTTTGTTGAGTCCAGGAAGCGCTCCTTATTAGAAGTTTTTATATTTCTTTTATTTGTGTTTAAATGAAGATGAAGTTTGGAGAAGGCATATTGAAGACAAAGTTGTGCTGCAAAGAGGACAAAGCTGCATTCAAAGAACTGCATGAATATAAATGGTGTAGTACGCATATAAATGTATATAACTGTCAACAGCATGAATAATGTTATTAACATAGATTCTGAGTAAGGTTGAGCCCAGTATCGACCCTTGAGGAACACCCATAATATAATTATTTGACCCCTCGCTGATTTTGTAAGAACAGTATCATTTTAATGGTAGGTTTATCTTAGTGACAGATTGCACATCAAAAAGAAAATTTTAAAAATAACTTTAAATAAAAGATAGAAACTGATTTGCATTTCATTGAGTGAAATAAGTATTTGAACCCCTACCAACCATTAAGAGTTCTGGCTCCCACAGAGTGGTTAGACACGCCTACTCAATTAGTCCCCCTCATTAAAGACACCTGTCTTAACTAGTCACCTGTATAAAAGACACCTGTCCACAGAATCAATCAATCAAGCAGACTCCAAACCCTCCAACATGGGAAAGACCAAAGAGCTGTCCAAGGATGTCAGAGACAAGATAGTAGACCTGCGCAAGGCTGGAATGGGCTACAAAACCATTAGCAAGACTCTAGTAGAAGGTGACAACTGTTTGTGCAATTGTTCAAAAATGGAAGGAGCACTGACCATCAATCGATCTCGGTCTGGGGCTCCTCGCAAGATCTCACCTCGTGGGGTGTCAATGATTCTGAGAAAGGTGAGAAATCATTCTAGAACAACACGGGAGGAGTTAGTTAATGACCCGTCTGAAGTTTGCCAATGAACACCTGAATGATTCAGAGAGTGACTGGGAGAAGGTGCTGTGGTCAGATAAGACCAAAATTGAGCTCTTTGGCATTAACTCGCCATGTTTGGAGGAAGAAAAATGCTGCCTATGACCTCCAAAACATCATACCCACCGGGGGTGTGCGGTGGCTCATGATGAATGGAGTTTTTGACAAATAACTTATAATTGTGCCCACATTCTCAAAGTTTACACAAAATTCTCTTACCGCCGTCATTTTTGCATTTGCTTTACTGTTCCCCTGCTTCATATAGGCCCCCTCCACTTGTAGAATTTCACCATAAAGTTCAATATGTACAGAATTAGACTGCATACCTGCAAACTCGGAAGGTGTGAAAAAGGTGACAACTAACCAAGCCAATGCCCCGGAACAAGGTCCTCGCATGCTGCAGAGTTGCATCAGTGGGTTTGTAGGGACCACTGACATTTACATACTTTTTATTGCTACAATAATTTGTTGGAATACTTACAAAGAATCATTAATGTGATTTTTTTTGCAAAATGCAAACCATTTTCTACCATGAGGTTTAGACAGTCCCTCTGCTCAGAAAAAATGCCTGACAAAAATGATCAGGAAATTATTAGGGATCATCATATAGTTAAGAATTATTGTGAGACTAACTCACAAAACACCAAACATGAAAACATCTGAAAATATTCCAGAATACTGTAATCATCCTTAGGTTATTGCTGTGTTCTGCTCTGATGAGTTGGTTCTGATTAAACGTTTAGGAAGAGCTGGAGCTGCAGGGAGATGCAGCTTTATCTCAGCTGTTTGCTTGAATACTTTAATAAACCACTGCTAAGGTCAACATGTTACAACTCTGCTTTAGTGCTGCAGAAATGTTACAACATTATGAAATGATCTCATCACGTGTTTGTACTCCAGCTTCCTTAAATCTTCCGCTGCCCAGATCAATATATTAGGATGACTTTTACATGAGTGAGGCTGCAGCATGCTGGTGGCCATTTCTCACCAGAAAAAAAGTATTTATGTTGTTAATATACTGGCGGTGGTTATGTTAAACTCCGAATTCGACTTTAAAAAAAAAACATGACGCACTGAAAGGAGGAAAATCTGTAAAAATAGTTCCACAGTCTGGGGGGCCACAGCAGCAAATGATCTGTCACCTTTGGTCTTTAGCCTGGTGCGCTGCACAACCAGTAGGCTTTGATCATGGACCTCAGGGACCTGCTGGGGGTGTAGTCAGACCTGGCGCCATTCGCAGGTTGTGCCCACCCAGGACAGATTACAACACCTCATGCAAATGTATTGACTCAAGACAATTAACAGAGGGCGCTCTAGGTTACTAATCAGGAGTTTTAAATGCAGTAAAAGAAGATGCTACAGTAGTTTGCTAAAATGAAGAGCTTGGTTTAGCAAACAGAAAAACAATGCTAGCACAAGCAGGGATAATGCATAATCAAAAAGGCAAGTGCAGCCAGAAGTTGCTGCTACAAGCGCTTCTGTTCCTCCTCTCCGTGCCTCCAGCACAGTCGCAGTGCACACCTCTTACCAGCTGGTGGCGGTAACGCACCAAGTCATTGTTTACCAGTCCTGAATGTTATCAGGAAGAACAAGCACACAGCTAAGAGTAGCATGCTAACTAGTATTGGTGATGTAAACATTATGACAAATACGTGCAAAAAGAAGAATTTACTAAGGTTTTAAGCGGCAGGGCAGGATTTGGAGGAAGACTTGTGGACTAAGTACTTTATTGGAGAACATTAACTGGACGTAAGGATTGTTTTTGTTTGAGATGATGTCTCTATGATTTGCAGGCGCAGCTAAGAAAGGTGAGTTGGAAATATTTTTCCAAGAGGTTTAGTAAAATTGGTTACTGTGTCTTAAGTTTTGATTGCATCTTTAATTGGACTACATAATTGGAATAAAAGAATGAAGACTCTTAGCTTTCCAGTTACTTATGTTGGTGACGTAAAATGGTAAATTTGACCCGGAAGTTGGCGCAACAGAGGGCAGTGTCATGATCACGTGATGAATTAATGCCGAGCTCCGGCCAGAAGCTATATTGAAAATGAATGTAAACATGGGCATATGTTTCGTTTTTGTAAACAGAATCAGCTGAAATGGTAAACTGGAGCGATGAAGAGCTCAAGGAGTTTCTCTCTGTTAGATCTGAAGCTCAGATCATCTGACAGTTCATGGGGACAGTGGCGGACAGCCACCTTTAGGAGCGGCTTTGATTACAATAAAGTTATTTCCAAGATAAACGGAGTCCGTGATAGGGCTGGGACGACGCGTCGACGTAATCAATTACGTCGACACGTAAAATACGGCGACACAAAAAAATGTGCGTCGATGCGTCATCACTTTCTAAACAAACATGGCGGCAGCGAGTGGTGTCAACATGAGTGAGGCAGTCGACTCTAATCACTCCACCCAAACTCGCAGTTCAAAAGTGTGGGACTATTTTAACAGAAAAGGAAGCGATTCAGTCGTTTGCCGGCTTTGTAAAATGGAAATGGCCTATCATAAAAGCACGACGGTAGGGCTGGGCGATATGGACCAAAACTTATATCTCGATATATTTTAGATGAATTCCGATATACGATATATCTCTCGATATTTTTCCTCCTGTAAAATATTTACAAGTTAACACCCTTCAAGCTGTCTTGAGAAATTTTATACATAAATTAATCTGCAGATTAAATGCATAAAAATGTATTGATTCTTGTCCAACATTAACCTTAGTGCCATTCTCTATCAGTCTGAGCTTTAGACACACTGGTACAGCTGTCTGTTAACACACACGTCGGTTATATCTTTATGTGTTTTACATGGTTCATTTTTACACTGGATTTGTTTTAATGTAAACTGGACCTTAAGTCTGTAATAATATCTTTCTATCTCAGTTAAAGCTAGAGATAGGTGTCTCAAATGTCCCACAGACACTTTTATTATATATTTATAGTTAATAGAATATAATAGAATAGACTTTATTAATCCCACAGTGGGGAAATTCACTTGTTACAGCAGCCTATAAACTTAGAGAAAGAAGAAAGGTAATAAAGTACAGTTAAACACTAAGCTATTATTGTAACTGTAAATGTAATGTAACATCATTTAAATTGTAGAGGTGGCTCATATATCCTATCATTCACAATATTACCAGTAACTATTTCTTGTCCAGTGAAAATAATCTATCATGTTAAGCTAAATTCATGATGTAATTACATCAACTACTCAGAGGATTACAGTCACGAGGCTCATGCAGCACGGAGTTATTAAAAGTTATTAAGGCAAACATGGCAGCATTATCACATTATTGACTCATATCAGCGATCATATTGTAATGACTCGGGCTCTGGTTGCTCTTTTATGGGTATTTATTTAGGGCTACTGTCGGCGTAACCCACGCCTTACAAACTTTTAACTTCTTTTGTGCGTTCATTCTGTGTGTTTCTTCATATATCACTTGGTTCTTTAACAGAGAAAAGATAGTTTTACCTTTCTTGCTGACGTTTCGACCACCAGATCATCCTCACAGCCGCTGTCGGTGGCTTCCTTCTCTGTTTATCCGAAGTGAAGCCGCCGACAGCGACTTAGCTCTGAGGATGACCACAGCTGGTGGTCGAAACGTCAGCAAGAAAGGTAAAACTATCTTTTCTCTGTGTTAAAAAAAAGAACCAAGTGATATATAAACTCTTAATTTTTTCAACAGAATCGCTGGTAACGAAGCAGCGTCCTAGCGTGACAAAACAGCGAAAACCGGAACTACTTCTCCTGCCCACTGAATTCCCTTTCAAAATAAAATGTTAACCCGCAACATGAGTCTTCAAACCATTACAAATGCCTGAGGTAATTTGGCCACTGCGGCTCGCCGTACCTGTTTACAATGGAGGGGTTTGGCCCGTCTTCACATAAGCAGGATAAACAGAGCTGTGTCGGGACGGGAGCTACGGTGCAACAGCTCGCTGAAACATGAACAAACGTCCTCAAATAATTAAAAACCACTAAGCCAAATGTAAAGCTTGGAGCAGAACATTGACCCTGAGGTTTCATGATTAAGTAGACGCTTGAGAATACATGTAATGACCGCTTAGAGACGGCGCAAGCTTGACTAGTTATATCGATATTAAGATATAATTAAATTTTTATCGATATTTTTAAAATATCGATATATCGCCCAGCCCTACACGACGGCTATGCACCAGCATCTGAAACGACGGCATCCAGCAGCAGCTTCTGCAAATGACAAAACACCGTAAGTTTTCAACTTTTTTACTAATGCTGTTTTTTACCCTAAAACTGTACCCTAGCCTGTTTTTTACCCCATCCAAACACCCCCACGTAGATATACACTCATACACACGCACACACACACACTCACTCTCACACAGACACACAGATAAACACTCAACCTTCTTAAACGAAAAACTCATTTAAGCTGCTTAGCACATGTGGCTGTTTAAACGTTTTGACGTTATTTTTTGTAAATCTTTATTTTTCCATAAGAGCTAGAGCAATAGAAACTTCCAACTTGGCTGACTTCTAACGGATGTAACTGTCATTTTTTTGTCCGATTCCAACAAACCATACATCATTTTGAAGGTTTTAAAAAGGAGAATCTAAGCATAATAATAGTAACTCCATTTTGAACATTTCCTCATTGCAACTCATTTTGTCAACATGGGTCACATTTCTGTTTTTTGTCTGCTTGCTTTGTGGTTAATTAGTCCTGTACTACTTTGATTTGCTTTTTGTAATGTGATAACACTGGCTGCATATCATAGCATGTTGAACATTTGCCATGAAGCACAATAATTGATCCTGTAATTGATGGGAATAGATATAATAGTTATATATATGTATGTATAAATATATATATAACTATTATATATATAAGATCCTTTCTTTTGTAATTATTTGAATTCATCTGTGTGTGATTTATGTTTTCAGGAGCAAACAGAAAAGTCTGGAGGACTACTGTCAGAAAAGAAGAACACTCTGCACCCCCCAGGAGGCGACTGTACTTACTGAGAGCGTCCTATCTATGATTTTGAAAGACATGAGGCCACTTGCTGTGGTTGAGGGCGAGGGATTCAAAGAAATGCTGACCACTTTTCAACCAGGTTACACTCTGCCATCTAGGCGCCATTTTACAAGCATGATGGAGAGAAAGTATGAAACTTCAGTGGAGAAACTAAGGAACGAACTAAAAAAGGCCACATCCAAAATCTCCCTTACCACTGATGCTTGGACAAGTCTGGTCAGAGAGTCCTACTTAGGAGTAACTTGTCATTTCATTAATGACAACTGGGATCTTCTCTCCTTCAATTTAGCAACACTGCCAGTTGAAGAGCGCCACACTGCAGAAAACCTTGCCTCCTGGATGGAGATGGTGGCAGAAAAATTTCACATTTCCTTGCATAATGTCCTTGTCATTGTGCATGATAATGCAAGTAACATGGTTGCAGCTCTCCGCATCCTGGAAGAGAAGTTTGGAGTGGTATCCTAGCGGTGTGCTGGGCATACACTGCAACTGATTGTAAACAATGCACTGAAAGACCCCAAGATTGATAAGGCACTATCAGCTGCACAGGGCCTTGTAAAGCACATCAGGAAAAGTGAGCCAGCTAGCACCAAACTTAAGCAGAAGCAAATGCAGATGGGTACAGTCGAGCTTAAACTAATCCAGGATGTAGCCGTCAGATGGAACAGTTCATACTATATGATTGAACGTCTGTTGGAACAGAGATGGCCAGTGGTTGCAACGCTTTCAGATCCAGAAGTCACACAGCGTGGGAAACAGTACCTGGATCTGCAAAATGATCAGTGGATTCTTCTGGGTGAACTGAAGGAGGTGCTCAAGCCTTATGAGCAAGCCACTAGTGGACAATCTTATGTCACAGCCTCTGTTCTCCCCCCCGCTAAAAGGTCTCCTGAAATCCACCCAAAACAAATCCTTTGATTCTGCTGCAGTGAACTTTTTCCAGAACAGTGCAGAAGAGGTCCCTGCATTTCAAGAAGATGGGAAAAATGTGTCACTCATTGCTGCTGCCCTCGATCCACGTTTTCGTAAACTGAAATTCCTTTCTCCAGAGGATGCTCTGAAACTGCAAGTAAGAGTACAGAAGGATGCACATCTACAGCAGGCAGCTGCGGGGCAGGAAGCCTCAACAAGTCCCCCAACAAAGAAGAGTTCTGTGTTGGACACTTTGTTGGGTACAGATTCTGAGGAGGAAGATGAAAACATTGACAAGGGTGGGGATGGAGAAAATGAGACAGTGAGGAAAGAAGTACTGTTGTATTTTGGGGAAGCCCCTATTCCAAGGGATAATGACCTCCTTACATGGTGGAAGAATAATGCAACAAGATTCCCCACACTGGCTACTTTAGCCAAATCATATCTGGCTGTACCCGCCACATCAACACCCTCTGAAAGGCTTTTTTCAGTTGCTGGAAACATTGTCACCAAAAAAAGGGCAAGCCTGACTGCTGAGCATGTAGAAATGCTAACATTCCTCCACTCCAATGCATAACTACTTCATGTAATGAACATGATTGAACACACACAGAGAGAGAGAGAGAGAGAGAGAGAGAGAGAGAGAGAGAGAGAGAGAGAGAGAGAGAGAGAGAGAGAGAGAGAGAGAAACAAGAGAAGAGGCAGCAAGATGGATGTTATTTTGTTACTGAAGAGCACTTTTTTGCAGAGAGCAAAATGAATTCTTACATTTTGTTTGTTCAGACACCATTGCTGCTGATAATTATTTTATTTATAACTTTTACTTGATTCATATTTGTTTTGCACAACATTTAATTTCTTGTTAAATGCTACATCTAACATAAGATTGTAATTCAACTTTATTTTGAATTTTTTTAATTAAAACTCGAATGCATAACTACTCTAATGCATAACTACTTCATGTGATGAACATGATTGAACACGCACAGAAACGAGAAAAGGCAGCAAAATGGATGTTATTTTGTGAATGAAGAGCACTTTTTTGCAGAAAGCAAAGTGAATGTCACATTTTGTTTGTTCAAAGACACAAGCCAGAATGAGCGCGCTCACTTTACAAAAAAAAAAGGTTCACAATCGTTCAATGAATTTGTTCAGGTACAACACTACGTCTCAATAGTTCCAACAGTGATATTTTTTTCATTTACTGCGCTTACCTTTGCTTTCAAAGGTTTAAAATAGCATGATCTGGCTCTTTAAAGGCATGTTAACAAAACAATGGCCTGTATTTGATATTGTGCCCTCTAGGGTTCTACAACTCCCCCAAGGTGCAACCAGTCATTCACCCAATCACTCTCTCTATCACACACACACACGGGTGGTGATGAGCTACAATGTAGCCACAGCTGCCCTGGCTGCCGAGCACAGACACCACCAGTCCCTCTGACCACCACCAGCAGGCAAGGACGGTGAAGTGTCTTGCCCAAGGACACAACGACTGTGACAGATGGGGTTCTAACATGCAACCCTCCAGTTACAGGGCAGGCACTTAACTCCTCTGCCACCATCACCCTAAACAGCTTTAGCAATAATTACTTTCATGAATCCACAGCAGTGATCAGGTTTGTTGTATGTGTTCTTGTTGTTGTCTATGATCATCACTCAGACTTAGGTTTAAAAACTGCTTCATAAAAATAAACAACAGATTGTACTAAAAAAAACTAGACAATCTAACGGTAGCAAATGAGAAACTAAACTAGATAAATTGCATTTCTTGCAGAAATACGTTTGAATGCTTTGTTGCTGAATACGATAGCTGAAACAGCTGAATTGAAGCTAAAACTAAGCTTAATTGTCAAAATGTGCTGAATGTATTTGAAGTTTTAGGAGCAAAAATTGCTAAAAAGTTTTAAAAAGCCCAAAAAGTAAGTAGAGAATAGAGAAAAAAATCCGAACCAGCAGAAAACTGAAATCTCTAAACATAGTTTAAAAAACTGAGTAGCTAAAATGTTTAAACAGCTCATATTTGAGTATAAGTAGTTAAATTTTCACAATTAGTTGAATTGTGAAATTAGCAGGATATGCTGAATTTTGAAACTGATAGCTGAGTAGCTGAACTGAAATAAGCAGTTTTCTGCTGCGAACATTTAGCGTAATTGTAAAAATGAGCTGAAAAGATTGAAAGATTTAGGAGCAAAAAATCACTAACAAGTGTATTAAAGCCAAATAAGTAAGTGGAGAAAAGAGAAAATAAATCTAAACATCAGAAAACTGAAATCTCACTACACAGTTTAAAAAACTGGACAGCTGAAATGTTTAAACAGCTGGTATTTGAGTAGGAATAGTTTAATAGTTACATTTTCACAATTAGCTGAACTGTGAATTTAGCAGCTGAAAATGATGAACATGCATTAGAACTGAAGTGAAGTTGAAAATGAGTTCAATTGTCAAAGTTAGCAGAATGAGATAAAAAATAAACTGTTAGAAAGAGCAGAAATTGAACTTTAAGGTTTCAAAACTTTCTCAGCCAATCAAAGACCAGGGATGGTGGACGGCTGGTTTCCTGAGTCCAAGCTGATCGATTTGGTGTATAACATGTCTG
>SSNS01000423.1:0-50728 GCA_006937985.1 Aphyosemion australe
ATTTGTTGTTTCTTTTTATTTACAAATTATTGTTACCATCGAAGCACAGGTAAAGTGCCTGCTAAAGTTTTCCAAGGAAATGTCATTATTTTTTGCCAATCCAAGAAATTAACCTCCTTCCAACATTTGTCCCAATTTTTACTAAAAACCACAATTAAACAAAACCCTAAAAAGGGAATGAAAATGTGTGTCATGTCACAGGTGTTGATCCAAAGTTGTTATTCTTCCTGCAGATGAATGACATGCGTCATGAGAATGTCAACCCTTTCCTGGGCTTCTTTCACGACTGTGGCGTGTTCGCCATTGTGACCGAGTTCTGCTCCAGAGGCAGCCTGGAGGACCTGCTGTTGAACGATGACGTCAAACTGGACTGGATGTTCAAGTCATCTCTGCTTTTAGATCTGATAAAGGTACATTTTGGCATTTGGGAGGAAGGTGAAATCCAAGTCAATTCAAATGGTAAAAACATGACATGTAACCCCTTTTTCTTTACTACTAAAGATAGAAATGCTTAAAGAGCTAGTTCACTGAGAAAACATTTTTACTTGTTTTTGAAATGTGATCTGTCACTGTGAGTTTAACATGCAGGCAGAATGTGAAAATAGTCTACCCCTATTTCCTGCATTAGCCATCAATAGAAAATAGACGGGGAAACACTCGGGTCAGAAAAAGCCACCAAATATCTACGTTACACTGTAAATTAGCATTCATGGACTCACCAATCTTGGCTCACAGCAGGCAAGGCTGTTGTTGGTTTAGCATCCAGGAGAGAGCAGAGCACGTCTTGGCTAGCAGAAGCTAACTGTTAGCATTAGCAACTCCACCACACAGCAGAACTTCTCCAGGCTTGTGTTTTTTGTGGAGATTAAACATCAACGCTGCAAAGCAAACTGAGTCAGTTGTAGAGTTGTGTTGCTAGCAAAACAGAAGTAAGATATCTGAATATCAGGAAATAAGACTCCAAATCTTGCCCCCCACTCCTCTGGCCAACTTCTAGTTCCTGAAACAGGAGCGTGAGAGCTTTTTTATCTCAGTGAACGATTCACAAGGCATTCATTTGTACTAGAGCCCACTGCTGATGTGTTGAATAAACTGATAAACTTGGTCTTTGAGAAAAACCACACATTTTGTTGTTGTTTTTCTCAGGGTATGAAGTACCTTCATCATCGCGGTGTGTGTCACACTCGTCTAAAGTCTCGTAACTGTGTGGTAGATGGGCGTTTTGTCCTCAAGGTAACAGATTATGGCTACAACGAGGTCCTGGAGTCACAGAGGTTCCTGTTCATTGAGGCACATCCAGAAGGTGAGGTTGACTGTGATTCTTTCACCTGTCTCTTCTTCCTTTGCACCTGAAATAAAAACATCTACTTAGCATTTGTATTAAAGCCTACATTAGGGACTGGTGTCCCACGGTCCTGCAGGACCCAATGCAAATCTCATGGGAGTGGGTGGACGTGAGGGGGTTGGATGGAGACAGAACCTTGCATTGGGACTGGGGTCTTGTAAGATCCAAGGAGTGCAGCTCAAATCCAGCTGATGCCAGCGATTGTAAGACTGCTGTGGGTGGAAGCAGGTGGCTAAAAATATAAACCATTAGTCCCAACATCATCCCTTGCATGTTTTTTTTGCACAGGCAGGTGTGTTTTTGTGAATAATTTTGGTTGTGCTATGCAATGTGTGATTTTTCTGGAGGGTGTGTATTTTGGGGGGAATTACCCAAAAATTGTTTATCTTGCTCCATTTAATATAATGCTGACGTCATTTAATATCACCCTTCCTCCTTCAACATATTTTTGTGCAATTAACGCTATAATTTTCTAATAATCTTAAATATGAGCATGTATTGATTTTTTATATACTCTGTTTGGGGTTTTGGTATTGGTGAAATTCATGTAAAAATTGGGAATTATGAGATTATAATTATTATATAATTTTAATAGAGCTTTGGACTCTGTGTGTTTTTGTGCACCAGGGAAAAATGTGTGACTTTTTCAGAAAATCTGACGTTACACAAAAAAGGCAGAGTAAACAAAAAATATCTTTATGCACATTTGTGACACTCCAAGGCTCTGTTAATTCACCCCCATAACAAGGCCTCTGGACATATCACACCAAAAAAAGATTTAATTTTTTCAGTTTTTCTGAATTTTTTACAGTCCAGGTTTTAATGATTATCCTGGTATAAAAGGGGTTAAATCTCAGAAATACACAAATATTTTATTATGTTTTGTCAGGACTGAAGAGAAGGATGAAATTCATGTAAAAATTAAGACTTATGAAATGTTATAATTTTAATAAGAATTTGGTCTCTGGTGCACGTTTTTGTGCGCCAAGATTAAATGTGTTACAAAAGTTGAAGAGTGTGGCAAGAAAAGGTACAGAAAAGGACGGAAAAGCTTGTTCTTCTGAAATGAAATGTTTCTCCATGTCCACGAATGATTGTAAAATACATCCTTATATTTTATTAAACAATGCATCTGCAAGTGGAGGCAGGGTTAGATGTAAATATTGTGGGAATGACAAAAACAGACTGAGGGAGTGGGCAGTAATGGTCAGAAATTCATCAGGAGCAGGATGAAAATAAAATTGTCCCTTGCAGGGCTCTAATTGGTATACTTGCATTGTGTTAAAGTCAGGATCAAAGTAAACCCTTTACTGGTTGTTCCAGAGCTGCTGTGGACTGCTCCTGAGATACTTAGGAGTGGACAGCCAGGACTCCATGGGACTCTACCTGGTGATGTTTACAGCTTTTCCATCATCATGCAAGAGGTGGTGATTAGAGGACCTCCATTCTGCATGTTAGACATGTCTGACGCAGGTGAGTTGGTTTCTGCTTGTGTTAAACATGCAGTATACAGAGTTCAGCACACTTTCATTTGAGAAAATTGTAGAGAAGTTTGATGGGCTAATCAATCTAACCCTTTAAAGGCAAGAGGGATGGTGGGGAGAACTTTTAAACACTTTGTGCCCAGGGGCCTCTGCAATCATAATCCAGCCCTGGGGATATCACATTCCAGCAAACTGATTTTGACTTCCTAACTAATGTTGGAATCCAAACACAAGTGATGTTTTGTGTGCTTTAGTAATTTTAGAAAAGCTGCGTAAACCTCCTCCTTTGTGCCGTCCGGTGGTCAGTCCGGATTACGCACCGATGGAGTGCATCCAGCTGATGAAACAGTGCTGGAACGAACAACCAGACAAGAGACCGACGTTTGAGGAGATCTTTGATCAGGTCTGAATGCAGCTCTACTTCCTTTGATTCTTCTACTACAGTTTTGGACTTGACTTGGCTATTTTAATTTAGACAAAAAATCAGTCTGAAACACTCATTTGAACACATTGGTTTTAACCTGTGCTCAGTTTAAGAACATCAACAAAGGAAAGAAGACCAACATCATCGACTCCATGCTGAGGATGCTGGAGCAGTACTCCTCTAACCTGGAGGAGCTGATCCGGGAGCGAACAGAGGAGCTGGAGATAGAAAAGCAGAAAACGGAGAAGCTTCTAACTCAGATGCTGCCTCCGTAGGTCTTGATTGTTTTGTTTTGGCCATGTTACTACATGTATAGATTATAAACCTGTTTCTTCTTCCACCAGGTCTGTGGCAGAAGCTTTGATGGTGGGTGGGACAGTTGTACCAGAATACTTCGACAACGTGTCACTCTATTTCAGTGACATCGTTGGTTTTACCACCATCTCAGCCAACAGTGAACCAATTGATGTGGTTGACCTCCTAAATGATCTCTACACACTTTTTGATGCCATTATAGGAAACCACGATGTCTACAAGGTAATCGTTGCTTAGATTACTTCTGTTCTGGCTGTAAGAGCAAATCTTTGACGATGACTTGTTTCTTATTCTCTGATGTTCTGCTTCAGGTGGAGACAATTGGTGATGCCTACATGGTGGCTTCAGGCGTTCCTGTTCCCAACAGCAACCGCCATGCAGCGGAAATTGCCAACATGTCTCTTGACATTCTTAGTGCTGTGGGAACGTTTAAAATGAGGCACATGCCTGATGTTCCTGTGAGGATTCGCATAGGACTCCACACAGGTGGGAGACAAAGGGGTTGTTTGGTTTGTGGGGTGTCCAGTTACCTTTTAGACATTGGGATGACCTGAACGCTAAGTAGACCAAGAATTAGATGACTAAAGCCGACTGCACATGGAAGCATCAGTGGCGCGGAATGGCAACGTAACATTGCTGCTTCAAATAGAATCCATAATAGTCTATGGGGGTGACACAAACCAGCTGCGACGCGGCAATTTTCAGACGCGTCCCAGAAGCGGCACGCCGCGCCGTTAAAGATAGGATCGAGTTCTATTTTTGTCGCGTGCCGCTTCTGGGATGCATCAGTTTCTGCAGTTAAGATAGGGCTAGACAGGAAATCACACTCGGTTTCAGTGTAAAATGCTCGGTAATTTTCAAAATAAAAGTCTATTGAAGAGATTCAATTTTCATATTTATGTAGATTTATACGTGTGACCTCACGGCTTATTTACTTACCGCATCATTCGAGAAGTGCAGCGATGTGTTTTTCATGGCTTTTATGACATCAGACAGCGATGTCAAACATGATTTCCTTCTTTTTGGTTTAATGGTTGATGGCATAAACAAACCGTGACCTTTGAAGTCTTGAGGGATTTTGTGATCTTGTGAGTCCAGTGAGGAGCACGGCTGAGATTCTCCCGGTGTGCACTGGCAAGCAGCGAAAATCGCGAGTAAACCGTTCCGCTGCCGTTCCGCGACGCTGATGCTTCCAGTGTGCAGTAGGGGTAAGTGTCAGAAAGGAGCGAGAATATAAGGATTCAGGGTCAGCACTCCCAACCATAACCCTAACCCAAACCAAGTAAAGAGTAGATCACCAAAAGTGGGTTAGCAATAAGCTGCCCCGTGTGGGGGAGTTTTAGAAATGGAGCAGGAGATTGATTGGCAGCTTTAGAAGTGAAATGGTCTCTCTAAGGCCCAGTTCACCTGGCAAGCTTTTCAAATTGATGGTAGATTTTCAGAACACCAGAGACCACACACGTGGCGAATAAAAACATCTCGGATATAACAGTTTTGATCGTACAGTGTGTGTTGTACGACCACACGGCAAATGCAACACACCACACACAAACTTCCCTCACGTACTTTCCCAGGTTAGATGGGAAATCTTGCAAAACCTATCGTGATCAAACCTGATTTTAAAGTAAAGAAATATGGCCGACAAGATGGAGGATTGAGATTCCCCTCGCTCCTTGCAGCATGCTTCTGTCTCCTCACTTTCTGATTGGCCTTGCATACTACACACGCTGTGGTATTGGGTCAAGACGATTGAACATGTTGATATTCCCCTAATTTTTGATTGGAGTGGTCCTGACATCCATCTGAGAAGACCAGAGCACCCCTTCTCCTACCAACTTTAAGATTGTTGGAAAGGGTCAGAATCGGACAAAAATTGTCAGAATTATCTTGCCGTGTGGACCAGGCGTAAGTCTATGTGTTGCACTTCAAGGTCATAGGACGTTGATTTTATGTATGTGCTGTGCTGTAGGTCCATGTGTAGCAGGTGTGGTGGGTCTCACGATGCCTCGCTACTGTCTGTTTGGAGACACAGTAACTACCGCCTCTCGTATGGAGTCCAGCGGGATGCGTAAGTTAATAAAAACAGCTGACCGGGTGCTTATGTGTAAATTGACCAGACAAAAAGGCAAACTTTACGAAATGTTTTTTCACCAAACATTTCAATAATCCAGAACCAGAAAGCTGTGATTTTTTTTTTTTTTTTGCTCTTTGTTGTCTTCAACAGCCTACAGGATCCACGTCCACCAGAGTACGGTCAAGGTTCTGAGGGAACTCAATCTTGGCTACAAGTTGGAGTTAAGAAGAAGGATAGAAGTTAAGGTACAAGTCCTCAACATGGCAGCAACGTCAATAAAATTCACCATTGTGAAAACAATGTCAGCTTCTATTTGTTTTTATAGGGGAAAGGAATAGAAGAGACATACTGGCTTGTAGGGAGAGATGGATTTACCAAACCTCTGCCTGTTCCTCCAGAACTCAAGTCTGGGTAGGAATGAGTTTTCTTCATGTTCCTCCTGTGTTCCCTTCTTACTCCTTTGCTCCTTTTACCTCTTTCTCTCAGCCTCTGTCCTAAGTCGTTCTACATTCTGAGTCCTGCACTGGTTTTTAAGTAGTTTCCAGCCTTCAATTTTAAAATGAGCCATGATCAAACCCATGTAGTTGATCTAGATGTCCCAGAATGGACTTTGTTTTATAAAATGAAGTATTATTAATCAAACAGATCTTCACGCTGAGATGAATCTAGTTTGAAATGACCACATTGATCAAGTCTGCAAAATTCTTCATGAGTTTGGGCTCTGGGGTATTCAGTTGAATCTCTGAGGAACTTTCATGGCAAACCGTATTGATCTTTCCCACGGAAAGCTAACTTTTAAATGCATCATTGCCTCACATTTCCTTCTACAGTGGAGCTCAAAAGTTTTTGGCAGCCACCGATTGTTGAAGCGGTCCCACTGAGAGATGATGTCTGTAACTAGGTACACTTCAGCTGTGAGAGACAGAAAGTAAAACAATCCAAAAAAAATCACATTGAATGAATTTCTTTTTTAAAAAAAATTCGCAAAACGATGCAGAAAATAAATATTTTATCAGTAACAAAAGTTCACCTCAATACTTTTTAATGTAACCTTGATTGGCAAAGACAGAGGTCAAATGTTTCCTGTAGGTTTTCACCAGGTTTGCACACACTGTAGCTGGTATTTTGGCTCATTGTTCCATGCAGATCTTCTTTAGAGCTGTGATATTTTGGGGCTGTCGCTGGGCACCACAGACTTTTAACTTCCTCCACAGATTCTCTATTGGATTGGGGTCTGGAGACTGGCTAGGCCACTGCAGAGCCTTGAAACAATTTTGACGTAGCCACTCCTTCTTTGCCTGGGCAATGTGTTTAGGATTCGGTCATGTTTTGTCTTCAATGCTTTCACTGATGCCCATCTCATGATACATGACCCTATTCATCCTTTCCTTAGTACGCACCAGTCGTCCTGTGCCCATTGCAGAAAAGCAGCCCAAAGCACCATGTTTCCACCCCCATGTTTCACAGTGGTTATGGTGTTCTTGGGATGCAACTCAGCATTCTTACCTCTCCAAACACAGAGAGTGACTTTTATCCCAGAGTTCAATTTGGTCTCATCTGACCACATGACATTCTCCCAGTCCTCCTCTGGATCATCCAGAAGGTCTCTGTCAAACTTTAGATGGGCCTGGACATGAGCTGGCTTAAGCAGGGGGACCTTTGGAGTGCTGAAGGATTTTAATCCACGACAACGTGGTGTTTTGGGTGATGGTGGCAGAGGAGTTAAGTGGCCGCCTTGCGATCGGAAGGTCGCAGGTTCGCATCCCACTCAGTCTGTCGCTGTCGTTGTGTCCTTGGGCAAGACACTTAACCCGCCTTGCCTGCTGGTGGTGGTCGGAGGGACCGGTGGCGCCAGTGTACGGCAGGCCTCGCCTCTGTCAGTGCGCCTCAGGGCAGCTGTGGCTACGATGTAGCTCATCACCACCAGCATGTAAATGTATGTGAATGACTGATTGTCTTAAGTGCCTTGGGGGGGAAGTAGAACTCTAGAGGGCTCTATACAAATACAGGCCATTTTACCATTTACCATTTACTACTAGTAACCTTTGTTACTTTAGTCCCAGCTCTCTTCAGGTCATTGACCAGTTCCCTCCGTATTGTTCTGGGCTGTTTTCTTATCGTTCTCAAGATCATTTGTACACCACAAGGTGAGATCTTGCATGGAGCCCCAGGTCGAGGGAAATTGTCATTGATTTTTATTAATTTCATTTTCTAATAATTACTCCAACAATTTATCTCTCCTTACCAAAATACTTGCCTATTGTAGATTGGTTTATCCCAGTCTTGTGCAGGTGTACAATCCTGTCCCAGCTGTCCTTAGACAGCTCTCTGGTCATGGTGAAGGTGGGAGTCTGACTGTTTGAAGGTGTGGACAGGTGTCTTTTATACAGATAACAATTTCAAACTGGTGCCGTTAATACAAATAATGACTGGAGGGTAGAAGAGCTTCTTAAAGAAGAAGTAACAGGTCTTTGAGGGCCAGAATTATTGTTTGTTTGTAGGTGCTAAATACTTATTTTTGCACAATTATGCAAATAAGTTCTTTAAAAAAAATCACACAATGTGATTTCCTGGGGGTTTTTACATTCTGTCTCACAGTTGAAGAGTACCTATGGTATTACAGACATGTCTCATCTTTTAAAGTGGGACAACTTTTATAATCGGTGGATGCAAAATATTGTTTGCCCCAATGTAGATGTGTGCAACTAAAAGGTTCTTAGGGCTGCATGGTGGGGCACCGTTGCCTTGCAGTGAGAATATTGCAGGTTGTGTTCTCCTCATATGCTTGTGTAGGTTTTCTGCAGGTGCTCTGGTTCCCGCCCACAGACCAAAACCATACATGTCACGTTAACTGGAGACTCTACATTGTCCCTAGGTGTGGGTGAGTGTGTGACTGTTGTCTATGTGTATGTGATGGACTGAAGATCTATCCATGGTGTCCCCCCTCACCTGATGACCGTTGGAGTTAGGCACCAACTTCCCATGACCCCATTGAGGAATAAGTGGTTTTGAAAATAAGTGAGTGAATGAGAGGGTGAAGTTCTTCCAAAGTATCTGGAAGCTCCATAACAGAGATATTTTGCCATCTAAGTACTGATGATTTCAATTGAGTGCCTTCATAGGCTTGAAGCCATGGGTTGTCTCAATAGCATGATGTTGAACATTCCTAAAGAATTGAACTTCCAAAATTGATCTTCTATAGTCTGTTACACCCATGTGCAGCTTCTCTTAGGACAACTTCTCAGGCAGGAAACAGGCCACTGCAGGACTACAGAGTGTGTGTGCGTGTGCTGTGATCATGGTGTTCACTTCGTCTCAACAGGCAAATGGCCCATGGGCTGCAGATGGCCGAGATAGCCCAGTACAAGAAACGGAAAGCCGAGAAACAACAGCAGGAACAACTTGCAAAGAAGAAAAACTGAGGTAATGTTATGCATTACCAAACAATGTATAACATTACTGGCTTAGTTGGCAACGTGACTCGTCCTTTGGCAAACGTAGCTTGGGGATGAACTGTCTTATGGTGTTATTGCTGTTTGTTTAAACTTTGTTGTATCTTGAATGGAACCATTTCAAAATTTAGGAAGAAAACTTGGCTTCAACAAGAAAGAGCTGGTCATAAATTGGCTTATACTAGAAGCCCTTTGTCTATGCACAATCACTCACATCTGACTAGCTAGTTTCATGTTGCAAGCCGCTAACAAAAGATTTCTTGTGAGATTTTGAAATGGGTTGCATCAAGATGCAAGGAAACAAATAAAAGCAAGAATATCTAAAGGCAGTTCGGGTGGGGAATGTGGGGATCTTGTCCATAAGATAAAGAAACTTCTCTTTTGTTCAATCAAAAACTCAGTTCTTCTACTTTACAAGTTTGTTAAATAAAATGCCACACATCAGTCGCTTACTATGTTGTTCCTTTGCCACTGCTCTTAAAAAGCAGTCCCATCTTTGTGGTGATGTATACACATGTGCTTTCCGATCCTCCAGGCTTGCTTTGTGTTCGTGGTCTTGGGTTTGACTTTAGAACACAGATCCTATGTTTAAAAACTAATCCTACCTTTAGATTTGATGTCAACACTCAGATAAATAAATGTTTTCTTCTACATGTAGACATATTCCACAAACGTCTGTGTTGTTGCTTTTGAGGAATCTGTTTTTGTGTCTTAGATGATGTGTCTGTAGATGCATAGTTAGAACTTTCTTACCAATTTTCTCTGATTAAAGGAATAGTTCAAGATTTACATAGATACTTGGTAGATGACCAGGTGTTTTCCCCTGAATGTCTCATTTGATTTTAAAAACTTTGAAAGCAGTTATTTATGGCTGAGAGTAAAAGACCACAGATGCTGCAGTGCTTCCCTTCCCAGCCAGCACACATAGGTGAGCCCCATATGGGATCTATATGGGCAAGCCATATGGGTCCCAACAGGGTTTGTCCACGGTTTCCATGGTGGCCCCACAGGTTTGCCAGTGTTTGAGTCAAACCCTCTGGAAACCCTTATAGGGCCTGTTAAAATCTATGTGGGCAAAAATCTTTCTGGGCAAATCGCCATAGGACCACCGTGGAAACCCATATAGCTTGTCCATATAGATCCCATATGGGGCCCACCTATGTGTGCTGGCTGGGTTTTGGTGGATTAAGGACATAACACCTTAACAGTAACTTAACACAAGCAGAAACCAGTTTTTCTATATTTAGTTATCATCAAAGGTGGAAATGCTAACCCCGTTAGCCGTGTACTACAGCTAGCTGTTACAGTAGGTTAGAAAAGTAGAAGCTACTGTTTGTACATGTTTATGTACAATATTGTATTAGCAATGCCGTACAGCTAGTTTTTACAGTAAGTACAGTAACCCTAAAGAGCAAGTGTTTTAAAAACGCAGTGGCTTGAGATTTTTTTACAACGTAGCCGTGATTTAGGCAGATAAATGTAGTGTGTTGTTTAACTTCCGTGTTGGTGTTAATTGCCACCATTCTAAAATCTGCGTGTTACAAAATGGGGAAGTCTGTAAAAAGCTAAAAGTTGGAGCTAAAAGTGTTAGTACTGTTGGTCCAGAGTGACCTCACAGCCCTGAGTGGAATTCCTTAAATCTTCCACGTTGAAAGGAAAAAGTTGAACTATTCCTTTAATTATTTTGTTGTTTGGAAAAACAAATTCCATTTTCCTGTGTTACATTAATTTTCTTCCCCTGTTCCATCTCTTTTTTCTGACTCTGCGCGTTTTCTTTTCCTCCACCCAGAATGTCCATGAACGTCACACGGGACATGAGGCAGGTGTTTCACAAGGCTGTGAAGAAGATCTCTCACGTCCGTGTTGTGACTCAGCTCTATGTGCCCGAAGACGACCACAACGTCATGCTAACCCACCATTAATCATTAAAGTCTGCCTGGACCCATCTTCCAACCGGAGCACCAGAACTCTGCTAGTGAGCATCCTTTAATAGAGGATGGTGGGAGTGTTAGTGCAGATTAACAGTGTTTATAATTATGTGTGCACGTTTACTTGTATTAGCAGCATGAGCTGAGGAGATGAAGTCTGATGTGGAATAATCTGGTGAGTCAGCATACGAGGGATCTACAGATAGTGTTGATCAGCTGCACAGCAGCGCTAATCTCTTCTACAGTTCCTGGTCCTTGGCTCTACTTCTTGGATGAGATCCATCAGAATGGAGTGATGTGGTGCTCATGTTCAGTTTATATGCATTTATATTTATGTTACTGGCTTGGTTTGGACAGTGGAGGTAAACATGAGTAGACAGGTCAGACTAGGGAGGTTAATTAGAATGAGTTTTTACCAAAATGTTAAACAGAGTTGGGACAGTGTAAAAAATAAAAGCAATATCAAAGACTTTTACTGTCAAAATAGGAAAAAGGAATCCAGGAAACTCTGCAGATTTTCATCTTTAAAAATTCAACTACATTATTTCAACATAAAAGGCTCTGCAGAATGAACTTTTGCAGATTAAATTTTTGCTGGTTTATTTTGAGTAAGAAGAAAAATCAAATACATAATTTCACAGAATAAAATCTCAGTGTCAAAAAGTGAATGTCTAAAAAAAGGTTTATTCTGGTGAGGCTGTTAAACTTCTATATGTAGCCCACTGACCCAGAGTGAGACTGCTCATTAAACCTGTGTGTGCTTTGAGTTATTCCAGCTGATTATTAATGATAAAAATGATAAAAATATACAACGCGCATCTTGAATGAGCGTTTTGGAGGACATAATGCTCGCTTTTAGAACACGCAAGTTTTTGCCCCCTTTGGCGTCAAAACGCGGACATAACACGCGTTTAGAATGCGCGCTTTTTTATCCATTTGGCTTGCCATATTCTGCCGTAAAACGACACCCAGTCAGTTCTTCTGTCACTACCCGAAGCACAAAAACTGTATAGTGCAGTAAACAGACGTGGGACCCCCCAACACTATCACAGGTATGAAAATGAACATAATAGATAATACTATGATGCAAAAACTTTACAAAAAAGCTTAATTTTAAGGTGTAAAAGTTGCGGAATGTTGCTTTAAAACGAGCAAGTTCCAAAAGCCTTTTTTGATTTTCCACAACAGTCCAGTGAATCCCACTCTAGCCTTTGTGGCAGCAGCCACTGTTATGAATAGAAGGACAGCAGCATCCAAAACGGGTTACCAGAACATGAAACCATAAGATGTCCATGAAAATGTTGCTCCAATCGATACCTTCAGGAAGGACAAAATCCTAAGCAATTCCTAAGTTTTAGCTTATATTTGCTTCCTGGTTGTTTGAGACTTAATAACATAGGAAGGTTGAAATAAATCAGCATTGCTTCTCAAAAGGCAATTATGTAAAAAATGATGATAAAAGAAATGTTTATAGTGAAGAAATGGTTCAGCCTGAGAAAGATCTGTCCTCGCGTTTTGACTTATTCAGGGTTTTATTAAAAACACAAAGTATTTACGCACTTATTCATTCAGATGTGTGCTAGGTTATTTAGATCAGTGCTTATCAATAACTGGTTACTCATCCTAACCAGAGTCAGTGCGCTGTAAAAGTGGCCCACAGCGCCCTCCTGTGGTCACACAGACACTAAACACAAAGTTTTCCATCCACAGATGGTGTCCTGAGTACCCTGGAGGATTATCCCTGCTGATCCGCGTGTGTGTGTGTGTGTGTGTGTGTGTGTGTGTGTGTGACTGGCAGCTTAACACATTCCTTACAGTACAAGCTGTGCATAGAATCACATACAGGTTATGCATAAAGGTGCATTACACCAGTTATTTGTGTGTTTTCTAACTTGTAGCTCGTGTCTGTTGACAATAAACTTTATTCAAATGGTCCGTTTCATAATAAGATTTTACATTCCTTCTGCAGAAACCTTTAGACAAAATCCTGCAACAAGCCAACAAATCTATAAAGTTATAGATTAAACGTGTGTTAGAGGATTTTTGTGTTCGCCAGATGCTAATGGCAAAAGGAATGAAAGGTTATATTATAATGAGAGTGAGAGGGGAATATTTTTAAACAACCTTTGGCAACATTACAGAACATGAGGCAACAAATGGGTGGTACAAACATAAACTCACTCATAAATAATAAAAGGAGGTTGTTGTGTCCAGAATGATAAAAAGAATTTGGTTTAATCAAAAATGTTATTTATTTATTTATTTTATTTATTTATAATGTGATGGCGTTTTGTCCTTGCTGAGATAGCAACATGCTTTTACTCTTCTGAATAAAAGCCGAGTCCATCTACATTAGCAACGATGCTTTTCCATCAACATGTCATTATCTAAGCCTAGCCTGTTAAAAGTGCAGCCCGGGGGCCATTTGTGAACCTCAGAGTGATTTTGTGCGGCCCCCAATTGCATAATTGAATAAAAAACTAGATTTTTTTCAAGATGTTTGCATTTTTAATAACAAAATGTTTTATTTGTGGCTTGCAAAGACTTTTAACTTGAGGATTTTGGCTCTCATCTTGAAAAATGTAGACCCCCGTGTTCTGAATATTAAAAATACTTTGTTTACCATTTCTCACCTTATTTTTTACATCAAACAAAAGTTACAATTACATCAATTTTGGGAAAATATTTTGGCTACGTAAAAATTCTCCATTACACTGAACTTTTTTGCATTGTAACGGAAATAAAAAGCAGATGTTACCTTTATGAGATTATTCTTGAAATGTTTATCTTTTTATGCCTGATGCATGAAATAATGATCGGAATGTTTTTTTTCAAAACATTGCTGTAAAGGCTAATTTCAATAAAACTCCGAATTAAAAAATTATTATCTAATTATTGACAATATTTTATTAAATAATATATACAATATTATAACATAAATTATTGGCACTTATCTCCTGTAGTACTTAGATCTTCCACAAGGGGCAGCAGACGTGTGCAAAATTCAACAAAGTTGGAGGAAGGTACTAATCCTGTTAAACAGGTCTAAGAAAATTAGGAATATGTGGAGCAAATATGATCCATTAGTCATTAAATGGTTAAACTGAAAACTGGTGATTATGTATTCAGTTGCATTTAACACAGATTGTTTTTGCACACAGCAAATTTAAAAGTGTTAATTTTGGGGTGGTGGTCCAATTTAACACTAAGAATAGTTAATTTAACACTAAAAGAGTTATATAGTTGATATGTAGCACTGACATGAGAGTTAAACCCAAGTGTTAAAAATGAGTGTTTCCTAATCAACTCTGTAGGAGTCATTTTGGACAAAATAACTCCTGAAAAGCTAACTCTGAACTCCACCTGCAGAGTTAATTCACAGACTCCACCCCTTTATTCTAAATGTTGGACTGGTAGCGACCGATTGGCTGCAGAGAGGTGCATTGTGGGTAGTCATGTTTTCAGTTAGTTTGTTCTGTTTTGGGCTGTTATGCATATTTATTTTAGGGAGTTGTGTTGTTCTTAGTTATTACTTCACTGTACTTCACTGTTGCAAATGTGGTGTTACTTGTGTCATGTTGGCACCATAAGTGAGGAGGCTGGTCACAGGAATGGGACTGCTGTGCCGTTCCACTGTCACAATAAAGAAGTGGTGCATGTTTCACGCTAAAAGCTCAGGACTCTGCTCCTTGTGGTTCTCTCTCACTGGCTGTCCACAGGTGTACAAGGCATCTTTGAGTTGAAAATGTAACTCTGGTGTTAAATTGTCAACTCCAGAAGAGTTGGTTTTTGACACTAAATCAGAGTTAAAGTACCAACTCTCCAAAAAGTGTTAAATAACTCTTTCTGGTGTGGACCAATATAGACACTTTAAAAGTGTTGAAATCAACTCTGACAGTGTTAATTTGAGCATGCTGGATTTGCTGTGCATCAACCAAGAAGAACATGGTCTTCCAGAAAGAGCTCACTGGGACAAATAAACGTTTCCAAGCAGGATTAGGATTATTATTGTGTATGACTGTAACTCACTAAAGCAAAACTGCTAATGGATGCAAAAGAAAAAACACTTCAAACTGAACTTTTTAAAAAATATTTATAAATATTTTTGACAATTTGTCCCTATTTGAATGTTTAAAATGCTCTGTCAACAGCAGCCTGAGTCTGTGACAAAGGAAAGTATGCTCTCCTTTGTGTTTCCCGTGTGTGCACGCTTCAGCTTTGTTGACTCTGCTCCTTTGTTTCAAATACAATGGACAGAAAATTTACTGCAAATAATATTTCATACCAGCAGAGGGAGTTGCGTCATGGCAACACTGTCAATCAAGAGCAGAGAGGGATTTAGGAAAACTCCTGAAATGGCTCATTTAGTGGAAAAAGCACCTTGTCGGTTCGTTTGAAGCAGATTTTTTTTATGTCAACATACTTATTTGCATGAATAGTTCTATATATGTAAATAAATGTTAAAAAATGTTTACGTTATATTATTTATTTATATTATTTGTATTACTTTACATGTTACTATAAGCCTAATTGTCTCAAATAAATCAAAAATACAAAGAAAAAGCCTTGTATTATATTGGAGTTGACGTTAAAAACAAAACTAACATTTTAAATGCATAATCAGAACTTCCAGCTTTTCCAGGTCAGTGTTTGGAAATGATCTTAATCATCACAAAATGACTTGTTTGATTGAAAATTTGCACTGATGCACAGCGGAGCACCTGTTATAATAACAGTACAACGTTCATAATTTAGCCTCGGCTGGGAGATTGTTGTCCATTTCCCAGTTGAAACGTCCAAGGCTGCCTGATTGAATTGCTTCTCTGCAAAAGTGTTAAATCTGAACCAGAAAGAAGGTAAAAAGGCAGAGAGCTGCATAAGTGAATTTGTTCTCACAGGCAGCGTCGGCAGATGAAAGGATAAAAAGGTTAGGGGCTTTTTGCAAGTTTGACTGGTCTCTTGCCAGGCAGGTTAGCGGAGCCAGACTTCCTTTGAAAAGCAGCTGATTTTTCCCGCGGGAAGAGTTGGGTTGCCTGTTTGACTCCGCTGGTAGCTAGCTGTCATTGTGAGCGAGGCGGAAGGCTCCTACTGTGGATATCACAAATACTCCTCAAGTATAGTTTCCTTTCATACTGAAAAAAGAAAACAATATTTTGGAGTGGATTGTTGTGAATAAGCATCTTACCTGTTGGAGATAGCTTCTTAAAATGCTACAGTTAGGCAAAAGAGATCCTGAACGCTGCTGTCTCTCCTTTTTTTGTGTAATTACGGTATTGGCTTAACATTTGTTTAACAGAAGTTATGGCTGACCACAACTTCTGTTTTATGTTATTTTGTTTCAATATTTTTAAAACTTCCATTTTATTATCACCTCTGTTGTTGGTTTTTTCCTATGTTGTGGCTTCTATTTGTTGTGTTGCAGCTTCTGTATTTCGTTGACCCTTCTGGGCCAACTTAAAGGTGTGGTTCACTGAAAAAAAAAGTTTTTATGATTGTTTTTGAACATAATCAGTCACTTTGGGTTTTTCATGCAGGCTGAACATGAAACTAGTCTCCTACACCTATCTCCTGCATTAGCTTCTGATAGAAAATAGACGGTGAAACTCTAGGATTAGAAAATCCTGACAGATCTACGTCACCACAGGACAGTGACAACTCCACCCACCACCATGTCACCCAATGTGAACACACACACACACATGCACGCATGCACACACACACATACACACACACACACACACACACACACACAGTGCTGCAAACCAAAAAGACACACAGAGAACTGGAGGTACCACCACTGTGGGGAGACACCCACTGGAAGCCCCAGCTGAAATAAAACAGAAAAACAACATAAATGTGACCATTCCCAACCCCCCACAGTACTCCAGAGCGTTGATTGTTCCTTGAGGTACACCTGCACCATCACTGTGGCTCTGTTGGACCCAAGGCCAGTATGAAGCTAGTCGGTTGGTCATCGTTCCAGGCCAGCGCTTCCCTCTCTCTCACGCCTCCCTTGGGTACTCATCAGGCGTTCCTCCTCGCTCACTCATTATAACAACATAGCAAACATAAACGTGCCGACTTTTGTTGCTTCCTCCATTGCTGCTCCCTCCATTGTGTCAATCTTTGTTTACTGCTTTTTGCGCGTTTTGCGCTGATCGATGACGTAACTCACTGCACAGCGGTGGCGATGTGCTCACATTTCATCAAATTACTTCCAGGGCCAAATATATATGGAGACAGGACAGCTTAAGAGGACCGGGGCGTCGGATCTCCTGGTCAATTTCACACTCACAGATTTACCCGGAGGTTCCGATAAAGGAAAAGCACCTATTGTGTCAGTTTAATTCTATGCTATGCTATGCTAACCATGCTTAATGCTACTCAAAGCTACTCTGGAAGCTATTTCTAAGTTTGTAAATAAAACTATAGAAAATGAAAACATTTCATTCTAAACTGAAGCAATAAGGCTAAAACTTTAAACTAGTTCAGTTCCTTTATACTGTTTTTTTTAGATCTGTCTGATGTTCTCTCTAAGCACTGACTGCAAAGACGCTAGCTCCATTCATTATTTATACGCCCCACTGCTGTGAAGTTGCTATCTCATCTGACTAAAATGCTGTTGCTCTTATTGGCACAAGAAGGGCATCAATAAGGTTCCATACTCTTTGATGTTGGCCTCAAAGTTAGAACTAGAGCGCTGCATGTTCCCCGTATCAAACACAGAGACACGACTTCACTTTCTTGGGGTGTCAAACTTTCCTAAGTGTACTAATGTTGTAAAAATAGCAGTGATGAATATCCACTCTGCTTCAGTGGAGCACAGCACAATTTTTTTGCAGGTTTAACAATTTTTTAGCAGAAATTTAAAAAATGAAGTATTGGTCAGAACTAAAAATAAATAAATAAAGACTTAATTTTTTTTAAAGACTCGTTTGGACTTTTGTAGAAGTCAATATTGAAAATATTTTTAGCCACTTTAAAAAAGCTTTTTGCTGAAAAGTCATAATTGCTTGCTTGACCATTGCAGATAGCTTCCCAAATGGCCTCTGTGTAAAGAAATAGTGAGTATGTCCTCCAGGACTGATAAGCTAATGGCTAGTTCAAACAAAGCCTAGACCAAACTAGATTGCTACAGTTTAATGTCAAAGTGATTCACACTATTATTTTCTAAACCTTTACATTATACCAATTTTTTGTAATATGACTCTTTTACACAAAAAATTGTGAAGTTCATCTCAGACTCTGGAAATTCAGCATTTTGCTGTTGGGAGGGGGGTTGTGGCTTGGTTCTCCAACATGGATTATTTGAGTGAGGGGGTGGCAGTGTATAGATGAGGAAATGTGCTGCAGAGCAGTCGGGAGGGAGGAAGATGGCCCCATCAGGGAACGTGAGACGACTAACAGTGCTAACTGTGGTTATGACTTCAGTTTATTTTCCCCCTAGTGGCCAAGCAATTGCCTGCCCTGCCCATTGGCACACGACACCTCTATTTGAGCTTATAAATGCATTCAACGTAGATAATGAAAAGCTTACCTGAGTAAAGTATATAAAACATTTAAATAAACTGCTACATTTTTCAACTGGAGTTGTTTTAAAGATAAAATTTACTCATACTTTTAATACATTTGCAGTGGTCTGCAGTAGGAATGAATGCATTGTAAGTTGTACTCTGAGGAAAAAATCTCCAGTGCACCTGTTTCAGGAACTAGAAGTGAGCCAAATCAGAGGAAAACTTCAGACTGCAGAATTTGGAGTGTTATTTCCTGATATTTGGACACCTTACATCTGATTGGCTAACAGCAACACCACTCTACCACTGACCCTGTTTGCTCTGCAACGTTGATGTTTTATCTCCACAAATAACACAAGCCTGGAATATTTCTACCATGTGGTGGAGTTGCTAATGCTAACGGTTAGCTTCTACTAGTCGAGACGTTCTCTGCTGTTTCCTGGACGCTAAACCAACAACAGCCTTCCCCATCACGAGTCATGATGGGTGAGTCCATGAATGTTAGTGACAGTGTGACGTAGATCTGTCAGGATTTTCAAATCCTAGAGTTTCACCGTCTATTTTCTATCAGAAGCTAATGCAGGAGATAGGTGTAGGAGACTGTTTCCATGTTCAGCCTGCATGAAAAACTCAGAGTAACTGATTATAATCAGAAATAATCATTAAAAAATGTTTTTTTCAGTGAAGCTGGCCTTCAAGTCAGCAGCAAGCTTTACTCTTGTTTACGCTCAGACTAGCCGTCATCTCATTAGCTTTATATGAGATAAAAGCTATTTCTCTGAACAGCGTTTGTTCAGGAAACTTTCTACAATCAGTAAAATGTGACTTATCTTTAACTTTTAAAAAGAGAAACACTTCAAAATAACTGAAAATTTCTCATGATCTATAAATAAAAAGAAAAATGAAGAAATCTGTGGAAACACAATTACATTTTTGTTTGTACATACGTGTTTTTTTTATAATGACAAAAGCAGAGGTTCTCAAACACTTCACAGAGATCTGGAAACATTCTTGTGATTCCAGTCTTGCAAATGCTAATTAGTTCCTGTAGTTCTGCTGATGTAAAATATGCAGGACTCAAAGATCAGTTCCCAGATTGTTCTCTCACCTAAATTGCCAAGGACCTCCTGTACTTGTTAAGGCATCAAGAAAATACAAACTAGTCAACAATATTATTTATAAATATATATGTTTTATACATCTTTACATGAACAAAGACACATTCAGAGGCAGACAGGTGGTTGTGCATGTAGTGACAAGGGCACCATACCAACCAGGGCCAGCTGCCCAACACATGATCTGGGTCATTATGGTGGAAGGTGCTTACGAGAAAAGGGTCAAGTAAATTGTTGTAAGTGAAGCGTAGTAGAAGCCAGGAAAGCCGAGCGTGGCATTCTCAGCAGTGTGAAAGAACACTGATACCTCCCCTGGGGAGAGAGGGTATTCCTCCTCATTTGCACGACCCAGGATTATTAGAAGGACTTAAATCTCTACTATCACACATGCTGGCTCTCTCTAATAAGCATCTAGTGCTACACGGTTACCCTGAGGTAGAATAAAAGTACATCATATTATCACTTTAATAATGGAGAAATGTACAAACTTTTTTAAAAGTAACATGAATAGTAGAAATTTTAATTTGGAGCATACACTCATATAAAATAAATCGTGCATTTTACTTGCAAATTCTACGTTATTGCAAGAGGAGCATAAACAAATAAAAGTGAATTCAGGGTTGTTTTCTTTGACAATTTTTTATTTACTCAAAGCTTTGTGCAAAATATTAGATACTGTTAGAGTTCAGCGTTTGCTTTAATAAGTAAAATTAAGTTGCATAAATATTAATAAAAGTTTGACAAGTACCATAAAGTGTCTCCAAGCCTACAGTCAACTACACATAAAACCACAATGGATGTAATAACAGTGAAATGATCCATAAACATCTGGCTTTAGTCTCGTTTAGTAATACAACAGACTCAAGTGCTGAGATCAGTTTTCTGTGTGCCCTTCGCGACAGGGGGAAGGGAAGAATTTTGATTAACAGGTCTGAGATCAGTTTCCGAGACACATGCTGTTGCTGGATTGCCTAACAACAGGCTCCAGATAAGCCCACCAAGTCGCCGCCTATTTGTGGACACCGATTGGCTAGAGCCACTGACGCACAGCAGCAAAGCTTCACAGCTATTGGTGCAAATTATTGTCAGAGAATGTCAGTCAAAGTGATGGTCCAATCACGTTAAGCATCCGATTATTTTCTCCGCCCCTTTGCCCACTGACGCAGAGGGTCATGTGTTGTTTGTGCTGTGGCCCGTAGAGATGAGTGCAGGAGTAGAAGGGAACGGATTGCTAACGGAGCTAACTGGTTCCTCCCGGTTACCGAAACACGGCTGAACGTGGTCATGTTCTTCACGGTAGGCTTTATCTCCTGAAAAAAGCCCGCACTGGAATATATTACCTCGCTGCTAACAAGCATATAGACTGTTTTTTCCTGAGACGGAGCAACAAAGCCGGTGTGTGGATCTGAGCAAATCTGAGCAGCGCGAGTGAACGTTAGCTGGCCTAGCCGGACCCGGGAGCTCGTCTCCCAAAAACAAGAATGGGGTCTACGTCCTGTCGGATTAGCCTGCTACTAAAGTGACCTTTGATTGTGTTCTCCAATGGCTAATTCCGCGAATTACCAGGAAGGGAAGGCGGCGATGCTGCTGGTGGATGCACAGCAGAGGGACGCGGGGACGAAACCTGCGGTCACGAACGGAGACGGCTCAGTCGGGGAACCCCCTTCCCCGTTAATTAATATCGGCGGCGCTGGAGCAGCAGCAGGAGGAGGAGGAGGCGGCTCTCGTTTCCACCAACATTTGCCGCCGTCCAACCTCTTCCACCATCACAACCTCAGCCACGAGTCGCCAAAGGATCAACAGCATCACTACCAGCTTCTATCCGGGGAGAGCAGCACGGAGTCCCCGGGCAGAAAAGCCTCCTCAGCGAGCCAGGTACACACCGCCGAGGACCCCGCCGCTCCTTCCTCCTCCTCCGCCGCTAGCGGCGGCCATGTATACGCAGCTGTGACGGTCGCTTCGGACGTGGTTGATGATATTCGAAAATGTGGCTACTTAAGAAAGCAAAAACACGGACACAAGAGGTTTTTTGTGCTTCGGGCTGCCAGCCACCTGGGACCGAGCCGCTTGGAGTACTATGACAGTGAGAAGAAGTTCAGAAACAGCCTCCGCACCGCCGCTGCTGCTGCTGCCGCCGCCGCCAGCGGAGGAGCGGTCGCTCCCTCTCCCCCGAAAAGGGTTATTTACCTCTACCAGTGCTTCACGGTAAACAAAAGGGCGGACTCTAAAAACAAACACCTCATTGCCCTTTACACTAAGGATGAGTACTTTGCTATTGTGGCTGAAAACGAGCAGGAGCAGGAGGACTGGTACGTGGCCATCAGTGAGCTGATGAGCGAGGGCAAAAGGGGGCACCTGGACTCTGATGACTTGGATGATGGCTACGGCACAGTCAGCCCAGGTACTGTGTTTAAGGAGGTCTGGCAGGTCAACGTGAAACCCAAAGGACTGGGTCAAACCAAAAACCTCACAGGTGTTTACCGACTCTGCCTCTCCACTAAAACCATCCACCTCGTTAAGTTGAACTCTGAGACCCCGTGTGTTAACCTCCAGCTGATGAACATCAGACGTTGTGGACATTCAGAAAGCTTCTTTTTCATTGAGGTGGGCCGCTCCTCCTCCATCGGGCCTGGAGAGATATGGATGCAGGTGGATGATTCTGTTGTGGCCCAAAACATGCACGAGACCATCCTGGAGACGATGAAAGCCCTGAAAGCTTTTGCGGAGTTCCGGCCGAGGAGCAAAAGCCAGTCTTCGGGCTCTAATCCCATGTCTTTTATCACAACACGTCGCCACCTGGGCAACCTACCTCCGAGTCAGACGGGGCTGCAGCGGAGGTCGAGGACGGAGTCTGTGGTTGGCACGCCACCTTCGAGTAAAAGCTCCGGGGCGAGCGGCTATCGCTTTCGCACATCCAGTGAAGGTGAGGGAACGATGAACCGGCCTTTCCGCTCTGCCACAGGAAGTCTGGTCCACCTTAACTCGGCTCGTGCTCCTCATGGTCGTCAGGACGGGGCCGGCGGAAGCAGTTGGAGTGGCGTAGCCGCAGGGAACCCTGGAACGAGTGCTGGGAGCGGCCGCTACATCAGAGCAATCCCAGGCTCCTCGTCCACCTGTCATGCCCGCTCAGCATCTCTTCCTGTTTCCCACTTTCCCTCCACCACCAGCCCAGTCAGCGTTTCCTCCAGCAGCGGCCACGGCTCTGTCTCGGACACGCTAACACGCCCCTCCAGTGCGTCAATCTGCGGCTCCCCGTCTGATGGAGGCTTCAACTCTTCGGACGAGTACGGCTCCAGCCCTGGAGACTTCAGGTACTTCCGGGTGAGGAGCAACACCCCCGACTCTCTGGGCAACACCCCGCCCATCAGAGAGGAAAATTGTTTAAATGATTACATGGCCATGGGCTGGAACCGGGAAGTATTCGGCACCAGTGTGAGCTCAGGAAACACCAGTGGAGCCGACACGCCGCGTGATGAGAGCACATCGACAGCAGAGGATGACCGGTTTTCCTCCTCATCGCTAAGGAGGAGGACTCACTCGTTCTCCAGAGCTGCTGCTGGTGCCACTGGAGGTTCTGGAGTTGCAGTTTATCAGAAAATGACCCAAACAAACTTCTCGCTGGAGGAAGGGTCAGATGTGGTGTTACCATTTGGCAGCGGGCTGCTTCGCGGTGGGCCGTCTTCATCCTCCTCTTCGCTCCGCTCCGACTACAGTTCCTGCTCGGAGCACAGCCAGCAAAGCCGTCCCTTCACACTCTCCCGGGCGGAGGCCGGTGCTGAGCGCCCGCTCCTCTCTTCCTCTTCGTCTGCCAAGGAAGATGGTGGCTACATGCCCATGATGTGTGGCGTGGCTGCTTCGCCACGGGACACCCCTCCTGACTACATGCCTATGCAACCCACGTCTCATCCCTACGTCTCCCACTCTCCCCAGTATCACAGTCCAGCTTTAGGTACGCACTCAGCCCATCAGCATCCACAACTCCAGTCGCAATCTTCCACAGACTCTCACGGCTACATGATGATGCTCCCAGGGGGAAGCGGTGCTTCTCCTTCCCCGGTGCAGGCATCTCCGAGCCCCCACAGTAATGCTGCTCCTGTGAGTAGGAGCGACAGCATAGCTGAGCGACCTGAGAATGGAGAATATATGGACATGTCCCACAGCAGCAGCGGTGGACGCAGGCTCATAAGCGAAGACTGTGGTGGGTATTACACACCCGGAACACCCGAGGGAACCATCAAGTCTTACAGCCCGTATTTTTCCCTCCCCCGCTCTTATAAAGCCCCCACCAGAGAACGGGCTGAGAAAGAGGATGGAGAATACGTACCCATGAGTTCCCCAGCAAAACCAGTATATTCATCTGTTGCAACAGCTTCAATGTCAATACCACAGAAGAGGGGTGGGGGTAGCAGCACCTCGACCCCCTCCCACCCTCCTCCCCCCTATGGAGCCCATCATACAACTGCAGTAATGAGCGACAGGCGGATCGTAAGGCCGACCCGCCTTCCTTTAGGCAGGAGGAGCTTTCACGGTCCTGTACGGGTTGGTGAACCCTCCACAGCGTCTGCAGGCACCTCAACCTCAGTTCCAGCCACTGACGGCGCCTGCAAGGGCCCTTCCAGTCCTGGAGAGTATATCAACATTGAGTTTGGTGATCACTTCCCTCACCAACAGCAACCCCCCGACTATCCGTTCTCAGCCCAGGACAAGGCTTCCCCTCTGGGATCCAGTGACCTCCGCTCTTCTCCTTCCCATTTCCAGGACTACATGAGTGTGGAGGTGGGGGCCGCCCCGCAGGACTCTGCTGGATGTCTGGGGAAAAGCCAGTCCCCCAGGCCCAGCCTCGTCGCTCCCTGGAACCCGCCCAGCTACATCCGACCACTGGCCAACAATCCTGGGGTGCAGGCCTCCCCTGGAGTTCAGCCGGGGGGTCACTGGAGGTCAGCAGGAGATGATTACACAGACATGACCTTTAACCTCAGCAGAGGTGAGAGGACTCAAACCAGCCCTACAGCCATGCTACAGCATCTCTGTGTGATAGAGGGGCGCTATGATTATCCTCCTTCCACCTCCTCCTCATCAGTTTCTCCTCCTCTGCCTCCATCGAGCCCAGGCAGGGTGCCGCCTGAACCAAAGGTGGTGCGAGCAGATCCTCAAGGAAGGAGGAGGCACAGCTCTGAGACGTTCTCCTCTAGCTCCTCCTCCAATTCAACTCCCTCTGGAGGAGGACTTGGCCCATCATCATCTGCCACCCACCCCTCGCTGGCGAACCCCACCGCCCCCAACGGATCATGCCAAACAGAGGGACAGGCTTCCAGATGGGCTAGCTCAGCATCTTTTGACAGCGTGTGGATGTCTGTGGAGGGCGTAGGAGATTCGTTAAATTGCCACGCCCAACTAGGATCTACAGAAACGGACTCCAGGACATCAGCAGCCTCCTCCTCCGCGGGGGCCGGAGCCAGCAGAATGTGCAGGAACATGTCCGCTGGCTACCAAAACGGCCTCAACTACATTGCCTTGGAGCTGAGGGAGGATGCGAGCAATATGGAAGCTGTGACATCGGGGAATGTGGCGGCGGGGATGGCGCCCCTGCCAGAGAACGGAGCCTACGCCAGTATAGACTTTACCAAATCAGATGGAGTCACCGCAAAACCTAATGGTGAGTTAAAACATTTTATCTCTGAGTTTATGTGATTTGTGATTTGCTATGTGTTAACTGAAGTCCAAAAATAACTCCTGAGTTCTATTATTAGATGCACAAGATCAACTTCCTGTATTTTCGCCTTCAAATCACGTCTCTGTGATCTTGACGAGCCTCTGAGGCAGCCAGCTGTTGCCTTTGAAGGCCTCTGTCCAGGGAGCAGCAGTCTAGTCAGCAGCAGCGCTGTTGCAGGAAGTGGCACAAACATGTGGTTCATCTTGAGGTCTTTTTGTGTCGTGCGCCAACGAGCCTGGTAGACCGTTTGCTTTCTGAGCGAACAGAGGTTTATGTCAGGTCAGCTGCAGACTGAATCACCTCCCTAAAAAGGGCCCTTGCTGGCGGCGGCGTCTCTCCGCGCTCGTCTGTGCTGAGGCTCCTGTTTTGTTCGTGTCAGCATGTACACAGAGAGGACTAATGTGTGGGTGTTTGTGTGTCGAAACCCTTTTGTCTGCCCTAAGCCCGTCACTTGAGACATTTTCTATTCTGCTTTGAAAATACGTTATTTGTATTGAGGGCAATGAGATCTCTTTGGTATGAAGTACATGAAACATTTTAAACTTGAGTAAACTAATTAAGGTTCAGTTGCTTAAGAAACGAGAGACGGTTATGTTTTATGCAGTTTTTGTAGTCGCAGATAAAAAGTTGAGTCAGTATTTTTTATCTCCATCTGGATCTGCTGACGGGTTTGTCTAAATGCTAAAACTCTGCCACATCACTGAGAATCCAGCTGGAAGTGGCTACCTTCTCTACTTCACTAGATGCGTTTTGTTGAACTAAATACGGTGATGTTTTGAGCTGCATCTTAAGTGTGTTTCTGTGTAAAAGTTATAAATAATTACCATATTTGTGTTGACAGTAGGGCTGGGCCATATGGAAAATAACCCTGTCACGATACTGTTTTTCATATCAGTCGGTATCCCAGTTTAAAACAAACTCTTTGATGTTCCCTGGTAGGGCTGGGCGATATGGCAAAAATTTCATATCCCGATATAGCTCATTTTATATCCTGATAACGATATTCATAACGATATAGCATTGTTTCTTTTAATTAAATTCATAGTTAATATAAAATTTCAAGTGTTTGCACCAACTCAAACCCACGTTTCTCGATCGTGTAGATTGGAACCATGTCTTTGCAGATGTGCTTGGCAACTGCAGTAGTGATCTCCTTCCATCTGCGGGAGCTGTGGTTATATGGTGTGCCACGGCTAAACGCCTGTTTTAGCGTCTGTGTCTGGAGTTTGTTATGAGCGCTTACGCTACCACTCGACGCTGCTTTTATGGCTTTTGCTTGTTGAATCTCTCTGTATTCTTTATCGTGGTTCTTACGCAGCTGATAAAATACATTTGTAGTGTTGGAGTCTGTTGTTGGCACCGGGAACCGGCAAACTTTACAAACAACTGCTTTCTGGTCCGCGTCGGCCTTCCTACACCCAAACCACATCCATACAACAGAAGTTTCCCCTCTTTTAGGTACAAGCTCCTCCGTTTGGTTTGGCAGGTCATCCTGTTGAAAATTACCCTGGCCTGAACCGCGTCCGCTACCATGGCTAGCGTGGCGCGCCGCGCGTGCATGGACATGCCGTAAGGCATCATGACGTAAAATACTGCCGTAAAACGCCGAATCGTGGTGTAAACGATAGAGCTTCATATTAAACGATAGACATTTTCTATCGTACAGACGAAACATTTCGTCATATCGCACAGCCCTATTCCCTGGTATGTTTGAGTGAGATTTAGGTTTTATTTTTAAGATTTCTTTTCCAAACCCGAACATGTCATCAAACAACATATAACTGGTTTGGATGAATTAAAGGTTTATTTGAAGCATCAGAGGAGAACAGAACGAAAATGGAAATTTTCTCCTGTTGGTGTCAAATGAATAAAACGGGCATTAAAATATGAATTCACAAAATTTCTCAGCTTGTTTCTATAAGAGTACGCAATGAAAAAGAAATTAACACAACAAAGCAAAAATGTTTTCGATCTGTGAAAATGTAAGCAGCTTTCAAAGAAATAAAGCAAAACAACAACATAGAAATTGACTCTGTTTGGGGGCGGGGTTATAAAGTTCTACATCCTGCTGCGAGGATGGTTCAGGAGCTAAAACAGAACGGTGGTTTTCCCCAGCTTTGTCCACACGACTGAGCTGTTCGGTCTCTTACCCCGGCTTTCCATAGGACGTGAAAATGGCGTGCAACGGTCGCGAAATGTACATCGCTGCAATTAGCCGCCGTTATAGTGGACAGGGTCCTTTCCACCGGCAGCGATGTGTAACGTTTGGATGAGTCCCAGAAGCAAAGGGATGCTATCATTACATCTCGAGGCTATTTTTTTCGCGCTATGCTTCTAAAACACGTCAAACTCCGCAGTTTAGATCGGGAGAAACAGTAAGTCTAACACGAAGGCAGTATGAAACATCCGGAAACTTCCAAAATAAAAGTCACGTTCATTGCCTGTGAAAGCCCCGTAGCCGATGTAAACCGAACAGAAAAGAAACCACATACCTTTTTGGATACATGCAGCTGACTTTCTCCTTGCTTGTTATTCTGTGGACTTCTGAAATCATGTGTGGTGTTGCAATTCAGCTGTGTGGAACGCTTTCGCTCCCGTTTCGTGTCAGAAGAGCTCCTGGTTGGAAGGGAGCTCGCAGGCAAAAAGCCAATTTTTCGTTCCATGCCGCTTTCACGGCCAGTGAAAAGCCGGGGTTGCTGTCAACGATGTCATTCGCGGTGTTCTCCGTGTTTTCTTTCCTTTTCGGGGTGCTGTTTTTATGTTATTTATCAACCAACATCCTACCTGTTAACTGTAGTAAGGCTAAAGCTACATAAACATTAGCTGTTAGCATTGTGCCTGGCTGCCGCGTGGCCCTATTCCAGTCACTGATTGGTCCAGCAGGGCAACGCTTAATATGATTGGCTGTTATAGAAGTTCTGTCAACCCATTCTCAGATGTCTAGCAAGGAAAAGTCATTTAAAAAATATATATCAATATGAAGAACCTGCATGGTGCGATCCTGGATGAACAGGAAGTGCCACACTGGTGCTTCTGAGAATATTCACACCTGAAACTAACCACAACATTCACTCCAGTGGAAAAGTCTATAAATTAACGCTGCACTAACCCTGCTAAAGACATAGTAGGATGTGATCTGCATTTCTCAGTATGGAGGCTGTTCAGGGAGCTTTTTATTTACATCTAGCAAGACTGTAATTATTTATAACTTTACAGAAACGACTCCAAACAGCATCGTTTTATTTACAAGATTATTGGTAACGGACTTCAGGATAAAGAAGTGATGTCATCAGTGGCTCGTTCTGAGTTTTGGTGTGAATTTGTGATCATCACCCAGGCGTAGTTTCTTTATATTACTGACTTTTAGTTTAGACATCTGCAGGTGGACAATAGAGTGCATGTAACTGGGTTTAAGCTAATGTGAGCTGTGTTGTTACAGGAAACGAGTCGTGTGTGTCATCAGTAAATCACGGGCCTGTTTGTGATTTTTGTACTCGTCTGCTCCTGGTGGATCGCCTCCAGCGGTACTGAGATAGCTCGTTCCTGTTTCTGTAGATCAGCCTGGTTTTGTTAAGTTTCAGGACTCACCTGGAGAACAGGACGCTGCCACAGGCAGTTGTTTCTGAATGCTGCCAGTTGAGAGTTTTCTGCAAGGGTTGTGTGTGTGTGTGCGTGCGTGCGCGCGCGTGTGCGTGCCAACAGATCAGCTCACGTGCATGTTTGGTCATCAGTACTTGTGTTTACAGTAAACAACACAAGATTCATTTAGCAGTGTATGTCAAACCATACCTCTGCACACACACACGTTCAAGTCCCGTGTGTGTCAGCGTGTTTACAGTCTGTGTCCTGCATGTAGGTAGATATGAGTGTGTGTGTGTGTGCGCGCGTGTGTGCGTGCGTGCGTGCGTGCGAGAGTGTCTGCACTGAGTCATGACAGGCAGCCTTTTGATGTGGCGTTGTAATGGCAGCAGCGGCGTGTTAAGGCACACAGCGGGGATGGGAGGAAACGCATCATCATCATTCAGGAATGCACTTCCTCTCAGCTGCAGAGCTGAACTCATAGAGGCACACCTGGGTTCTTGACCCAGGGGAGACGGGGAGGTGGAGGCTGTTTTCAACCAGATGGCAAGAAGTTTTTTAACAGGAAGTCGGTCATTTTTTTATCTAACATACAATGTTAGGATCAGCTGATGTGTGATGTATGAGCTGCATCATAATGTACATATAATACATCCAGCACTACGCAAATGATCACATTTGTATTGTGTGTGTGTGTGTGTGTGCGTGTGTCATTTAAAAAAGTTGTGGCAAGTAACGATGGCAGAATGGAGGCAAAACACGCTGGTGTCGTATGACGGTGGAATAGCTATACGTGCAGACTCGACCTTCGAATTCAGGGCTTCCAGATCAGCTCATTTCAGCTTTTACATAAATGTCTGTTTTTGCTCATGGGATGGATCAGTCTGCGTGTTTTAAATGGATTATGCTATGTTCCAGAATTTCTGGTTTATATAGACCTGTTGTTGTGCATTTTTATATTGATTCTAGCGCTGTAACAGTAGTACTGTACATCCCAAAACGTCCACATTTGGATGCATTTGGTGAATTTAGTCTCCTTAAAATCTGAACTCTGGAAAATCTCATCTTTACAGAATAAGAAAATGGCAATAAATAAAAAATAAGACCAACAATAATTTATTTTGATCATATGTATTTATATATAACCACACCTATAAGGATGAAAACATTGATAAAGTTAAGACATAAAGCATTTAGAGTCTCTTATTTTGAAGAGCTGCATTGCCGGGTTCCTGGTGTGTTTTCACCTAAAATTCAGAAGCAAAGGCAGCATGTTTTAAACTCGGGTAATCATGTTAGATTATCTTGCTTTTAATGTTGATCATAAATATTTATGTTTACTCTAATCGAGCAGCAGAGTACGTAGGGTGGGTGTCTCCGTGTAACGCTCTTCTTTACACTCAGACCTCCTACTTGGTTTTATTTGAGCGGTAGAGAAAGGTTAAAGTTTTAAGATGGCCATGGGGTGGTGAAAGGGTGAGGCAGGACTGTCACACAGGAAGTGGGTGGGGGTAAGATGGTACAGGGCTGCCCTTTTCCTCTCATTCCCACCTCCACAGTAAGGTTCTTCTAAATTTACTGGTCTATTTCCAGTCTGACATAAATTTATGGGATGGTCTGAGGCATGTGCTTGCTCGTAACAGGACCCCCCACCACCACCACCAATGTGTGTGTGTTACACGCAGCAGTCTTTCTGCTTTTTAAATAGCACGATATGCTAGCAGACAGATGTTAGAGTTATTAAGCAGTAGGCTTGATTTTAGATGACCGTTCTGACTGTCGGTGTGTTTCTGTAGCTCTGACACTTCCTGTACAGACAAGTTTAGCCTTTTTGTCACAATTAGCACCCATTTACCAAAATACACCATTTTAGTTCAGTTTATTTTTAACAGTAGCATCACTCGTTCACCTTTAGCATGAGCAGAATACACTGGAGCTATGATAATGAAATTTATCACTAACACTAAACAATATAAACAATAAACCAAAACATAAATTCAGTCAAACGTGAATTAAAATATAAACATAGATTTAGCCTTTTTATGAGCTAAAGAAAACCTTCCTTAACGTACACCAACCCAAATATTAGTCTAATCAGGTGAAAACACAGCATTGTTAAAGCAGCATTCTGCAACTTTGCAGTTATATGGTCTCTGTCGCCCTCTAGAGGCTTGCTGCGTAATGTCACTGTCGTAAAATCAAATCTCTCTCTCAGGCAAAAGTGGCATGTTTACATTCCTAATGTCAGGCAAAACAACAAAAACTAACTTTTCCACCTCCACACATTGAATAAATAGTTTTATCAGGACTGTATAACAACTTTATGCCCGACCAAACACAATAACCCTGGTGAAATCACTTATTACTTACCTAGCCATTAGCAGCACGGCTAGGTTAGAGTCCGTAGTTCATGCCGTTCTTTCTAAAAGAGCTCTCCAGCGAGGAAAAGACGGCCCAATAATAACTCTGGTCTTTGCTCTTGCTCTTTCACGGTCTTCTTTTCTTTTCCTAGATTCCTCTGATAAGGGATTTCTAGCTTTCTTTGGTGAATCTGCCACTGCTAAACAGCGAGTCTATGTTATACAATTACGGGAAGCCAAAGGGATAAAAAAATTGCGCGTTCTAAGCTCGCATTATGTCCGCCAAAACGCGCGTCTTGAAAGCACGTTTTGGCGGACATAAGTCTCACTTTTAGAACACGCGAGTTTTTGCCTCCTTTGGCGTCAAAACTCGCGTTCAAGACACGCATTTTGGCGGACATGACGCGCGTTTAGAATGCACACTTTTTTATCCCTTTGGNNCTTGCCATATAATGCCGTAAAGCAACACCCAGTCAGTACTTCCGGTAACGACCCGAGCTCAAAAACTGTATAGTGCGGTAAACACTATCACATGTACGAAAATGAACATAATAGATAATAGTATGACACCAAAACTTTACAAAAAAGCATAATTTTAAGGTGTAAAAGTTGCGGAATGTTGCTTTAATATGCGAGTAAGTTATTAGACAGAGGTATTTGTTCTAATGAAACCAGACAGAAGAACAAATTTCTATCATATTTTCCTCCTCTGTAACTGAAACACAGGACAAAAATGCTCACATAAGTTTTGAAAACAAAGTGTAAGTTTACTGTTAGATGTGTAGGACTGGGGCAGTTCTACAGCAGGCAAGTGGAAAATTTACCTTACAAGGTACTATAACATGCTGAGTTTACTTTGCTCAGTATTAGGACTGGGCCACATGGAAAAATACCCTATCAGAGATATTTTTCATATCATCAGGATGTAAAACAAATCAGTGTTTCAGTTAGGTGTTGAAAAGAAAAGAGGACAAAAACAGGTTTGTTAAACGTTTACAAAAATCTTTGAAAAAGCTGTGATCTGTGCATTTCTAGTTAAAATCAGTGTTAATGAGGTCCTTCACTGAGAATCCATTTTAAATGATTATTTCTGATTATAATCGTTCACTCTGAGATTTTCATGCAGGCTGAACATGAAAATGGTCTCCTACACCGATCTCCTGCATTAGCTTCTGATAGAAAATAAGCAGAAAAACACTTGGTTCAGAAAAGCCTGACAGATCTACGTCACACTGTCTCTTAACATTCATGGACTCACCCATCGTGACTCACGACGGGGAAGGCCGTTGTTGGTTTAGCGTCCAGAGAACATCTCAACTAGCTGAAGCTAATCGTTAGCATTAGCAACTCAAACACGCAGCAGAACTTCTCTAAGGCGTGTGTTATTTGTGGAGATAAAACAACAATGTTGCAAGTCAATGGTTAGAGTCATGTTGCTGTTAGCCAATCAGAGGTGAGATGTCCCAATATCAGGATTCAATCACAGAACAATTCTCTATGCTGCAACAGACGCACCGGAGCTTTTTTCCCCCCAGAGAACGACTTACAAGGCATTCGTTCCAACTAGAGACCACTGCAGATGTATCAAAAATATGAGTGAAGGACCTCTTCAATATTTCTTTATTGCTATTACAGAAACATCTCAATAATGGCAGCACTACTGATACGATTTAATAGTTGTATACTTTTGAAAACATCAACATTCTCACATGTAGAGAAGGAGTAAATGAGTTTTTACAGTATTTTATTTTCCTGTTCCACACACAAAGGTCCGTCACTCAGTCTCCATGTCAGGTCAACGCGTTTCACTGGCTCCTGGCTCGCTCCCATGATGCCTTTTGTCTGTTTTCCCAGCTGGGTGAATTATCTTTAGGGGCATAGAGGCAGAGCGGGTCAGGGAGGGCAGAGGGAGACGGGCGTCTGTGCCGAGCCACCTGCGAGTGTTGCAGGAACACAACAAGCTCTTGGCTAATGCAGGTGTTTGACGAAAACTGTTATTCTAACCTGATTCTGTGGTAAGCAAGCGTGTGTGTGTTTAAACAAGGTCATCTCAGGTCAGTCTGGCCCGTGTCCTGAAAGCGTTGTTTTGATCGAAGTCCTGGTCTGGACTGCAGAGAAACCCAGAGACCTCAGACTTTCTTGTAGCCTCTCTCTGGCTCCCTCACACTCACACACACAGACATTAAAAGTCACTGTGGCGACCATAATTCAACACCGTTTAGCTTTGGCTTGTTATTTGCAGTGTAAATATACAAAGATTGAGAATGTTACGAAAACAGACAACAGTTGAGCTCATAACTTTACTCCAGACCAAAGACAAAGTCCTCAACTGGAAGCATGTCTACAGAAAACCGGAGTCTTTCTGTTTTATTTTCCACAAAAACATGAGGAATATCTCAACTGTACAGCATTTGCAGAGATGCATTGATGCTGGTTTTATGAACGATACCAGTTACTGATGTTTACACAGGTATCAACCGTTATGTCACTAAGCAGAAGCTACTTGAAATGGAGATTGACATTTTACACAGATTTTTCTAAAACTTATCTTGAAGGAGCTAGAACTTAAGCCTAATTTATACTTCTCCATCAGCTCGACTGTGGAGTCATGCACATGCATTGACGGGGGTGTTTTCCCTTCAGACGTACTCCGTCACCTGAGGAGCGTTGCAAAGCAATTTCCCGCCAGGACAACAGAGGGCGTAGTGCTTTTCTGGGATACCCTGCCACCATTACAGTCACGTATCCGGTCCACGATAGTGTATTTACTACTGTGTTTACATCGTTTTAATGTATTTTTAACACGGAAGAATTTGTCCTTCATTCTCCTCCACGTTTCCCGTCATTTTCGCCCATGAATAAAACGCTTGCTCTGTATCTTTGTACTTCTTCAGTCACGGATGAATAAACTTTCATATTTTCTGACTTTTTCCCTCAATCTGCTCCGTGTCTGCCACTAGATATCTTCAGCTCTCTTTATTTTTTGAGACGGCAATGGTGGTATTTCAAGGAAGCAGCGTCCTGACCAATCACAAGCTTGCGCTCTCCGTCGCTCTCGACAGACGGTTAAGCCTAATTTATGCTTCTCCGTCAGCTCCTCAAGTGAGAGACGCACACGCATTGATGGAGACGTTTTTCTTTCGGACTTCTCCGTCACCTGGGGAGTGTTGCAAAGCAATTCCCTGCCAGGACAACAGAGGGCGTATCGCTTGTCTGGGGTATCCTGTCATGTATCCGGTCCAAGATAGTGCATTTACAGTTTATATTTGCAGTTTATATTGTGCTTTTTTTGTATTTCAGAGACTTTTTAACACAGACACATTTGTCCCTCATTCTCCTCCACCTCTTCATGCGCTCGCCACCTCTAAACCCACGTTTCCCGTCATTTCTGTCCACGAATTCAAATGCTGCCTTTGAAGGATGCAGCCCCTGAATTTGGACGCAGCCGGTCTAACCCGGTCTTTGACTTCCCTAGAGTTTATCATTAGAAAGCGCACATCTTAAAGGGATATTTCAACCACTTTATGGAGTAAGACATATTCAATGTGGCAGTTTAAGACGGTTGAATGTCCATCAGCACATTTATGTTTCTGTCACTTATCTCAGTGGTGTCTATGTATCTGTAAAAAAAGTCTGGTGTATGTTTGGTTTCTAGCCCTGGCTCCTCCTCTCTGCACCCATTCCACTCGTTCACCCATCCCTTCATCCCTGTGGCTAACAAACAGTGGAGCAGCATTCCTGTAGTGCCCCCTGTCAAAGCATCTGTATTGTGTGGCGCGGCGCTCACATTGTTGTGTCAGACAAAGCTCCGCTCTCAGTGGAATAACGCAGCTGGATGGCGGCCATCGCTCGGGTCATTTGGGGCCTCTGGGCCGACCCGGCGGCACTGAGTTCGGCCTTGATCGCAGTCCGGGAAGCAAACTTTATGTTCTTGGTGTGTGTGAATGTGAAAGAGAGAGAAAGTGAGGTGGCAGCCAGCAGAATCCAAAGTTCACCAGTTACTCACTTATTCATCAAACTTTTGTTTTTCTTGCTGCTTCCCTGGAACTCTCAGAGCGGGAAGGGCGAATGTCTCACCACAGTGGCTGTGGAAAAGTCACAACCTTACAGGGATTTCTACACTGGTGTCTGTGGTTTAATCTGGAATAACTTGACTGTCAGTGTTTGTTAACCCTTCTTCAGGTTTGAATTGATGAAGACTGATTTGTTCATTTCTTCTTTCCACCTGTTTGCAGATTGAGCGACAGAGGTCCAGTGTGGGCCTCCTCCTCCTCCACCCTCCTCATCATCAGCTCTTCTCGGGGCATTTGACTCTGCTTGTAACCGTTGGCCCCCTCCTCCTGTGCCAGTGACCTTTGACCTTCAGCCACACTGAGAAGCTGCTCTCCTCTGGCTGCAGAGAGCATTACAGAAAACACTTGTGTTATTATTATTTCTAATGTTTTTCATGGGTAAATGTTTCCTGTGTTTTATATGCATATGTCGTCCTGTTAATCATTTCACTCGATGGATGCTGCTCCCCCCTCCCCCACCCTTTTAGTCCAACACATGTACCCAGCAGGCGGCGGTCAGTGAACTTTGACTGAGGGACGGCAGCACGAGCAAAGTTAGCTTTTTTTGTTTGTTTTTTTATCCATTCGGTATTAAAAAGGGAAGTCAGAAATGAAAGCAAAGGCAGTATGGTACAAATTTTCTTTGCTGTTTTGAGCTTGAAATATTAACATTTATCATATTGTTTCCCACCATGGACATCAGTTAAATATAACCGTAGAAAACCTTTTTATGTGTTTTTATTTCTTTAATTAAGTCTAAATTAGATGGTACAAACTAGGGCTGGGCGATATGGCCTAAAATCAATATCACGGTATATTGAAGAGTTCACCTGGACGATAACTACATGTATGCGCAAAAACAAAAGTTGTCCACTAGATGGGGCTGTCACATGTATTAAGTTGAGTCACGTTGTCATGTGACTCGAGGTGGTACAGCTTCTTGAAGGGACGTGAACGTCGCCAACCTACACACATCTTTTCATTTTTTTAATTACCAAATTTATTGACGTGGGAAGAAATATATCGGTAATTTTGATAACGATACATTTTCGATTTATCGCCCAGCCCTAGTACAAATTCACGTTCATTTTAGTCTCAGAGTGACGTTGCTAACGTAACGAGTTCGATTTCCATGGTATGACACAGCGCCGACGCCCTTTACAAATATTGTATCGCGTAGCGATTCAAGACTGAGTAACACAGCTGCAACACCGATAAGGTCCAAAAAGAATTAATGTATTAATACGATTTAGAGCACAATAATAATTTGTTAAACAGGTACAGGTGTTCCGGTACATTTTCGCTGTTTGCTTTGCTGACTCAGCAGGTACTCAGCAGGGCGGAGAAATAAATAAAAACCCACCAGTCAGTGGTTTGAAACTCCACATTTGTGACCACGAATAAAGAGAATTAAGACAATCTGATGGATGAGCTAACAGCTAGTTTGAGCAAAGCCAAGATCAAACCTTGTTGCCGCCATTTTCAAACATCTCAAGTCCGCAGAGTTTCATGCTTTTGTTTAAAAAAAACCTTTATACAGTTATTTTCCAGTAACATTAAGAAACTCCTGGGATGCACCTACGTGCTACAATTTGTTTCTGCTGGTAATATTTACACTGTAAAAAAAAATGTTCAGTGTTGAAATAAGCAGGGAACTCCATAGAAAAGGCAACAACCCAACATTGCTCTTTGCTGCATCCAGCCTAGCTGTTAGCTCATTAATCCTTACCAGAGGGTGTTCAAGAAGCTATCTACAACAGGTAAGATACTGCTTATTCATAACCTTTACACAGAAACACACTTCAGAGTGGTTGAACATCCCTTTTGAAATTTGTTGTGAGTCTCTAACATAGTGACTCCAAGGTTTTAATAAAGACATCCTTTTAGTGGTCCTACTTAAAAAAGAAGAGGCAAATCAAGTACCGTGATTGGTGGATAAAAGTTATTTCCCTGCTCTGCTGCTCAAGAGTTTATCTCAGTTTTCTGCACAACGCACAGCTGCCTCGATGGAAGGAAATGTGTTAAAGAATTATTTAACATTTTCAGTTTTACCTCATACGGTCCTGAAAACGTTCAGTTTAGAGAGAGAGAGAACCTGCACACACAGCTGCTCTGTGAAAGCACAAAGTACAGGAATTATCAGAAGCTCTCCATGCACGTGTGATGTCTGTCAGCGGCTCTGAGTGACGTCAAGAGTTTCCAGTAACTGGAGCTGCAGGTGCAGCAGGAGAGATACACTTGAGCTGGAAAAGTGAACGCTCATCAATCACATTTTTATTATTTCTAATCAAACGTTTCCTTCAAGAGAAATAAACAGTGACAGAAATATGTTGTTTTCTGCATAAATCAAAATTAATTTTTTTTTTTTTTTGGGTTGTTTATTTGGTTTTATTTTACCAGATGGTGGCCCGTCATGTCGCCATTGTCATCACGGCGCAACACGCAGCAGGGATGCGGCTCTGATCACCACTAAATGTTTTTGAAAAGCAGCTCGGATGGGGTTCGGTTACGCGCTCGCTGAAGTTTAGCTGACTGAGCTGTGATCCAGAAGTTCCAGAGACAAATGTTTAATCGTCATAGTGCAAGTTAGCTTAAAAATAGCTGCTATGTATGTGCACCATGCTAAAAAGAAAAAAATGGTAATTCACAACTTGAAATCAGGAAATCTTACTGAATGTTCTGTTAAAATGACATATCTGAAGCTTAAATTTGTTTGGGATAAATTGAGCACTTTTAATGCTTTAACTTGGATGGTTTCCGTGCCTAAACCCAATATTTAGCTTTAGCCGCAGTTTGTTTTTGTTTTCTTTCTCAAATTTTATAAAGAAAAATGTCACAAATCAGACTTAATGTTTCTTATATTTCCAAATCTACCCTGCAAACAGTCAACGTTGCATGGACGTGCAGATCACGTCTAGGACGTCCTAACTAGGACTAACCAATCCGAGTTGCTCCTGATCCAGTCTTTTCCCACCATCTCAGCCCCTTTTTTAAAATTTTAAATCTAGTGTTGACAAAACCAAGAGTGAGCTTGCGTGTTGAGAGGAAGGGTTTTTACCGATCTCCGGTTGTTCGGAAGCGGGCCCGTGTTGTAAACGGTTTGAATTCAGACCCACAAAATGCTGTTTATAAAGAATTAAAGCCTGTGATGTGTCTTAAATGTACATTATGAACAATTTGAGGTATTTTTTCCCCTCCTGAACGAACAAAGATTTAAATACAAGAATATATCGGCCACAGTGGCCAGAGTCCTACGACTTTTTTTTTTTTCGCAAAATGTTCCTGTGTACGTAACTATGCTACAGCAACATGTTTTGCGTTCGAGTTAACTTTTTTTAGTGCATTAATAAAAATGGTAGTGCTAGATTTTTGGGTGGGAAGATTTTGGAAATGATCCCTTCGTATGTTTTGAGAGTTATTTGTTTATGTTGTGTTGCCTTTTCTGTTAAACTCCCCCTTGTTTAAAAATGAATTGATTCAGAAAAAAAATGTTTATTTTGGCAACAATGCAACCTCAGATTTGTCCTTGATGATTTTTTCGTCTGTATTGGAAATGACTTATCCGCATTATTATGCAATCTTTTGTTTCCTTTTCAAATGGATTTGCGTTATTTTGTATTCTAGTTTACAGAGATCTTATTGGTTTTGTTGTATTTAAGGCTTCTCTGAAACTGAAGCCTTGACGCTTCATTTTTAAAGGTACATTTGCAGTTATTTGTACAAAGATGGGGTTACGACTTGTGTAATGTTGTTTTTTGTTAAGTTGATTTGCTGCTGCGTAGTACAGGAGAGTCAGTGGCAAAAACATTAGGATCAACATGATTGCTGCCTTGCTATCAGGCACAAGTTTTTTTATTTTTATCCCCAACTGCTGGATACTTTTAAAACTTTTAGATGATTTTGGTGAAAGATGAGTACGTGAATCTTATTTTTTTTTTCTTATTTTCCAATTTGAATGCTGTTGTTTATTAGCTTTACGGGAATAAGAGAGTTTTAAGATACAGTGGAGGTGTGTATCCTTCGTATGTGCATTATTTTTCAACAATGTACGTCCTATATTAAAAAAAGAAAAAAGAAAAATTAGCTTAAAGATAGAAGAAAAACTGTGTTGCAAATGGAGGTCCTCCTTGTGTAAATAAGGAAAGTTGTTGCTTTTTTCATGTTTTGATTGGCGCCTCGGCTGGTGCCCCACCCTCGTTTTGTTCTGATTTTGTTTCTTTTCTCCTTTTCATTTCCTCGTGGAGAGAAAAGGGGGCAGGAGGGGTACTCAGACGCAGTTTGAGCATCAGCATAGTGTTTATATTTATCAAGACTTTTTTGCTTTCGATAGAGCTATTGCAATAAAAATGTGTTCATGTAAACACTCTTGTTTCAGTCGTCTTTTGCTGTGATCAAAGCGTAAATCTATTTGCTCTAAATGTTTCACACAGTAGTCTGGTTTTGCTGTGAAATCCCATATAAACAAAACTAATTTAAATATATGATCATGTTTTAGTTTGCTCTAACACATGTGACTCTTGTCTTTTGAAATGTTAAATTAATTTGAAAAATAATTTTATTTTGAAATACAAGTTTTACACAACAAAAAAAAACTAAACTGGGATCCTGACTTTTATAATGACATAAATAAAATGTTTAAACTTGGGCACAAATTCCTAAAAATATGCCTGACAGCTAATTGAAGAGTTTCATAACTGTACAAATATGGCCTCTTTTATTTTAGGCATAAAACATAAAAACCTACGTGGTTAAATTTAGACCAAAATATCTGCAATAAAAACTTTTTTTTAGATGTAGATGTTAATTGGTTAGTTTTGGATACAAAAACTACTTGGTTGGGTTTAAACTAGCTAATAGATTAAATTTTGTTTTGATTAGACAAAATGTCCTTTATCAGAACTAGGCATGGTTAAGATTACAGGTCAATGAGAATTTGGTGCAAATGTTGATTTCAGTAATCCATCTTAGACTGAGAGACCATCTAAAGGCTCAGGAACCCTTTGCAGGTGTTCTGGATTCATTAGCTGATTAGAGTGTGACACTTTGAGTCTAGAAACTTAATAGCCTATTCTAATTGAGATTTTGAATGTGGGGTTTTCATCAGCTGTAAGCTATCACAATTATAACAAATAAAGGCTTGAAATATCTTTTTGCATGGATTGAGTATTTCATATATTAGTTTCACCTTTTAGGTTGAGTTATTGAAATAAATGAACTTTTGCACCATATTCTAATTTTTTTAGTTCTACCTGTATGTATTAAAACTGGTTAAGTTTAGGTATTATTAAAACATACACTGAACAGGTTCAGCCTTTTTAAAAATGCTTATTTGAGTCTCATCCTAATTTCAAAAGAAACACAAATGAAACAAAAATCTTGTTACCAATTTACCATAAGGGTTCTTAGTGCATTATTAAGCATTAATAAACAAAGGATCCCTTTATTAATGTTCCCCATATTGTTAACTATTAGGTGTCCTTAAGGTTAGGCTAAAGACCATAGGGGGGTGTCTGCTTAGTAATGCATTACATAATATGGTTACGCAGTTGTTAATACTGTATTTAATAGTTTATAAATGCTTAATAATGCATTAAGTAATATTAATAAAGGGACCCTTATTGTAAAGTGATACCAAAACGTTTAAAGACATTTAATTTGGACCTTTTTTATGACACATCTGTTTTAGTTATAGAACTAGTAAACTTTATGTAAGCCACATTTGGTCAACAGATTAGGAGCTCCATCTAACATTAATCCATTGAAACCATGGCAGAAATCAGTCGATTAGCTGAAAAGAGTATTTTCTAATATTCTTTTGCATATTGTACCGAGTTAGCTGTGATTTAACGTCAACACCTGCCACCACTGTGAAGCCCAGTTGAGTAAATGACCTCCAGCTGAACCTTTTAGTGACCTTTGACCTTTTTTCTGTTCAAACACAGTCCCCAAGTTTATTCTAAATAGATAATGTAGACCTTTGTGATGGATTTGGTGCTTTGATGAATTCTGATGTCTTTTACTGTGTTAAGAGAAAAAGTTAAAATCCTTACTGGAAGTTTATAATGTAAATTTGCATTGTTAGAGTTCAACCTTAAAACAAAAACAAAAAAAATCATGTAACCATTCATCCATTTTTATGTTGTAGTGACCCATGAAACTGCTTTGCATTTTCCGATTTTGAAAACTTTTTAAACGTGTTTATGTATATTTTTCAGTCGTGGGACCTTTAGATAGAGACAAGCACTGTTTATCCAACTCAGGTGATCAGCCTGACATCCCAAAGTCCAACTGTCAAAACAAGCCAAAGTCCGCTTTGGTTATGAGAGCTGGTCAGCTGGAGAAGGCTCTTTAATGCACAAAGTAAATACCGTGTTACCCTAAAAAAACAATCCAGCCACTACATGTTTAAATCAGACTTTTTCATTTTTGACTGAAGGTTTATTTTCAACAGTCTCCAAACTGACTTTTGCCAACTTTACGAATTTTTGTTCATAACTAAATAAATCCTTTAAAGCCTGATACATAAAATAACAATCAGAAAATAATTTTAGAAAAATATCTATTTATATTAGCTAATCGAATTAAATCAGTAATTACTGAAAATATGTTATTTGGTGAATATACAATATTATAACAGGTTATAACAAAACCTCATTGGTACTTATGTCCTGCATTACTCAGCTCTTCCACAAGGAGACAACAGACTTTGAGGAATGTACTAATCCTGTTAAAGAGATAGAGGTCTAAAAAACGCAGGTATACGTGGAACAGATAGAAACATTTAGCTTTTAAAGGTTCATTGGTTTATTTAAAATAATTACCTCATTAAAAAATACATTTTTTACTTAAAACAATGTTATCTGCATGACTTCACCCTGCTGAAAAAAACAGCATATGTTGTGTTTTGGATGCTGTTATGCTGGTCCTGCATTCGACAGTAGTCCAGAATGGGATGCTGTTACTTGAATTCTGGACTAGTATGCTAGACCAGCACCCCATCCTGGACCAGCATACTGGACCAGAATCCAATTAACAACATTCCATGCTGGAGCTTCGAATGCTGGACCAGAATAACAGCATCCAAAACACAACAAATTTTGGTTTTTAGCATGCGTTTGTGTTTAACTTGCCTTTTATTATGGATAAACGCATAAAAAAAAATAAAAAGATGTTTGGAACATTTAGACAGAAAGTTGACTTTCCCGTAAAGTGATTCATGTTCTTCTTTTGACTGATATTTCTCTTTTATTGCCTTTAGTGTTTTCTGTTTCAGTATGACACTTTCACTTTTGGAGTTAGAAGAGTTTTGTTCACTTGCTTTTTGAATAAGGATTTAGCTAATGCGGGCACCTTTTGATGTTAAATCCCTTAAAACAATTTGTTCACTTTTAGTAAAACATAATCATTAAAGCAGGGGCTGACCAACATGGTGCCCCCAGGAACCATATAAGGTGCCTACTGGCCTTTTCTTCAAAAATAAAATAAAAAAAATTCTGCTGCCATATGTTTAATCACAAATGCTTTAGTATAGATTTAAAACCTACAATTTTCTTTAAAAACAATAAATTGTGTTTATCATACAAAAAGTTTAGTTTAACTCTGATCTATTCTAGTTCAAACCTCAGTATCTTATCAGCCTGGTAGCCCTTTGTGTGCAGTGGCGCCCCCAAGGGGTGGCCAGGGGTGGCCCTGGCCATCCCTAGAAAATTGCTGGCCACCCCACTGTCCACACCTAGGGAAGACAATGTTCTTTAATAAGTCATATTAATGTTCACACAAACCATACATTTATGAAAATGAATAAAGGAGAATTTATTGCATCACTACAGGCTAAACTTTCCCAGAGTTACCATTAGGATCAATTTGGTGTGCCACCCCAAAATTTTTCTCTGGCCCCATGGCCACCCCTATGAAACTTTTCTGGGGGCGCCACTGTTTGTCTGGCTCAGTACCCATGACATCAGCTTCACAAAGGTTGGTGACCCCTGCATTAAGGTTACAATTTGTTTTCTGTTAAAATGGTAAAAGCCTGAATTTCAGCGAATCGTATGAGGATTTTTGAATATCTGATGGATTTTGGTCAAAAAACATAAAAAAAATATCACTCCATAATTTGTCAGAAATTAGTCATCAAGTAATTAAAATCATCCTGATAAACAATTATGTTCTCACTCAAAGAATTTGATATAAATCTTTACTACACAATCTGATCTTGATGACAACAGCAATAAAATCTCATTTCAGAAATAGATTATTTACATTATAATAGTCAAATTGTTTCATATAGTAATAAATACTATCAGTTTGAGAGCAATAAACATGAGTCAAATGAACAAAAGAAAGAGGAAGTCAATAGCCAGACGTGTTTCCTAAGTAGATGAGGAAGTGCAGCTTCAGAGGTTAAACATAGGCCTCTAAAGTTTAATCCTGCAGTTTAGGGACTTTGATCCAATGCCCAAAGCCTCTTGGCTGAAATGAACCCTCTCCCCTTCAGGTAAAGGATGCTTCTCAAACTCACTTGGGCGCTGGTGGGATTGTAGCGGTCTTGTTGCCTGATGAATTAAGGTGGTAAACATTTGGGTCGTTCTTGTTTTGATTAGGGATTATTTTTTATTTCATTTGTTGGTAGTTAACCCCTTAGACTATTGTCACAAATTCACATCAAACCCCTCCTGGCCTTACAGCATCCAGATGGAGTTTTAGGATTAGTACCTTCACTAAAATCCAGTCCTATACATGTCTGCCCTCTTGTGGAGGACCTATAATGGCAAGTGGCAAAGACCACTTGTTTTACTTTTATTACAGTTGCAAAATTATGTAGCAAATTAAAATTGATTAATAGATAGGTGTTATATTAACCATAACATTTTTAAAGTATTAAAACTAGGTTTTTGTTGCTTTTTTGTACTTTCATATTTCATACGGGATTTTAAGAGTTAAATGACATATGTTAGAGGATACAGTACTTGTAATACCTCATGAGGCCTAGGTAGAAGTAGGGACTTAATGTAAGCAGATCTTTGCTGCTCCTTTATGTTAAATCTTTACACCCGCCTGCTAACACAGCCTCTGTACAACTGATAAATGTTGATAGAGCAATGTGTATGATGTGGTAAACGCTACTGTGGGGTTTTCAGTTTCAACTAAGGGGCATTCTTTTTCTGATATTTGTGAAGCCAACCAGGAAGTAACAAAATTTGCAGTTCCACCCTCATCCATAGGGGCTGGCACCAGTCTCCCATGTTAAAAATGACAATTTCACAGCGGAAATAAACATGTTTACAGCCTGGTTCAAAAAACCATTATAAGTTAGATAGGTCTAGTTTACAGTCATGACAACACTGAGGGAAGTGAAACGCTTCCGTTTTGGTGTTATTAACTGCATCAAATTACAAATAATTAGATTTGACTGACATTTAGCATGAGCGTCAGAGCTAGCGGAAGCGGCTAGCTCCGGGGAAGGCCTCAGCCTAAGCCTCACATTTAAAGTTCCACCACTGCGCCACTGTGATTAGAGCCCCGCGGCAGCCCCAGCCCCACAGATCTCCGACCACTGCGGAGGAGCGAAGCATGGGCTCATGGGGCTCTGCCCACTGTGGTCTGAGGCTGTGCTTGTTACATGTGGAGCTCTTTGAGGGACACCACAGAAACTCTGCAGCATGGTGGGTTGATGCGTGCTTCACTTTAGAGTCACTCAACCACGTTTTTCTGGCTAAAAGCACCCTCAAACCTCCGTCAGCTTTGGTTAGCTCAGTTAGCTTGTAGCAGGGAGCAATGGTGGACTCAGGTCCTCAGAGTTCTGGTCTCAGCTCCACCAATTTGCCCAGAAGAACTCCTCCAGGCCTGTGTTATTAGTGGAGATAAAACATCAGTGTTGCAAAGCAAACGGAGTCAGTGGTAGAGTCACGTTGCTGTTGGCCAATCAGAGATGAGATGTCCAAATATCAGGAACTAAGACTCCAAATCCTGTCGTCTGAAGCTCAATTCTAATGTGGTTCACTTCTACGTCCTGAAACAGGCGCACCGGAGCTTTTTTCCCCCAAAGTACGACTTACAAGGCATTCATTCCTATTAGAAACCACTGCAAATGTGAACCACACCTTTAAAGTTCACATGAATGGAGTTTAGGCAGACGTGATGATCCTCTGGTTAGAGAACTGTCCTCAGTTTGTTGAAATAACCAAAAAATGTAATATTTTCTGTTGTCACCCACAAACTGAATGATATAACAACATTTGTCTTTCATATTTTGAAAGAATTAAAACATAATTCCACGTCTAGTTAGTTGGAATCAAGGTGCAGTCCATTGGATCTGAACATCTTGCTCGGTGTGCGATACCAACGCAGGGGATTGGATTAATTTCACTGGCACGACACCTGTCTACGTAAACCCAATCAAGCTAAAATTCCGCCCAATGAAACCCATTAAAAACTCCAGGGAGGCACCTAAACCTTTCATTGGTAGAACGTAACCTGCATTACAGTCAATTAAAGTCACAAGGTCATCGCTTCACCTCCTTCTTTGTTTGCTACAACTCTTGCAGCTACCCCAACATGGCCATGAGCGATTCAGGTACATTATCTAACTGTACGCAGATGACCTACTCTTGTTCACACCCTGTTTGGGAAAAGGCTCAGGAGTTGATGGAGCAGTTTGAGGACTGCAACACCTGACACTATGACCTTTAGGTGATGCTCTCTAAGACAGCTTTAATCCTACAGATGAAGCAGCGGATGGTTTCTAGAAGGAAGCTAGCGCGGGTGAGAGGGGTCACCATCTCCTTGTTGATGGACAGACATCCACAGGGAGGCCGAGAGGCATCCAGACAAGTGAGTGTGGATGATGAGGACCGAATAGTGGAGTATTTCAACAGAAGCATGTGACCTGCTAAAGTTTCATCAATGATATACAAACCAGAGGGTCGAACGGGGGGGCATACTGGGGCTAGAGTTTCAAAACAACACCCAGTGTGTGCTAATTTGTTTGTGTTCGAGTGCTAATGTGCTTGTGTGCAGAATGTGAGCCAAGGTTTGCAGCCCAGTTGGCCAGAATGCTGAGTGGATCTGATGTACATGGCTTTTCAGCTATTAGGGTTGCTATTAGCCTCTTTGTCAGTAAGTTTATCCCTGAAATCCCCCCCTGCCAACTCACCCCCGCCTCGCACTCACGCTCACACACAGGGTTTACCTAATGAGAGGAGATCCTTCAGAGTTTCTCCTGACTGTGTCACAAGTCGATGAAACCCGAGGGAGGTGCTCTCACTGATGTTCAACGACTATATCCATCTCCTGTAAGGGGGCTCCAAGTTTGTCTCCTAGTCATGTCCTAGAAGGTTTCCTAATTAGGTAGCAGTGCAGGGCTTTCAAGGTATTCATATCAGAGGTCATGGTCATAATGGCGCTCTGACATTCTAAAAACCTCTTGGAACCATAAATGTTTTGATGGACACCCTTGGTTTTCTTGAAGGCTGGTATTAAAAATAGCTAATGACCCACATGATGGATTTTAATGAAATTTCCAGGAAATAACGCCTAGATGTATGTTTACAAGTCATACATTGTTCGAGTTAACCCTATTAAAGAGACCTGCCACAACCAATCAACTTTATCCAACAGTAAAATGGCTATATGTTTTATAGGTTTTTAACTACGGTATGTTGTGGTTGAAGCTGAGAATCCTTCACAACACACTGTTTGCAAATAGATATTTTACAATATCACTTAAAAATCATTCTTAGGATAAGTTTCCAAGATTTGACCAAAACAGTCATAATCCCATCATATCTCAGCATTGATTTCAGTTTAAGGCATCCAAGATGGTGAGCACTTCCATGGTCTTCTTCTGCATCAAGAACCCTTCCAGCTTTCTCGCAATGTATTGGAGTTTCATTGAGCATCCTTTAAGCACGCCGAGTTGGAGGTGAAGCAACACATAAACAAGACTGATCAGCCTGTTCCTCCTGGAAGCTGCAGCAGCTTTAAACAGCTTAAGGAGCTAAAACAACAGACCTGGATAAACACAGAGAACAAAACCTCTGATCTTCCTTTATCTCCACAGCCCGGCCAGAGTCAACCTGGAAGTGGATTAGTTGGGAAAGCCTGTAAGCTAAATGGCTTAGAAGGTCAAAACAAACATCACATCTTTAGTGAGGAGATGGTCTGGAGGGAAAACGTCACATTTTTACTCTTCATTGATTTCTTTTCTTTATGAATGTTACATTTGTCCTTTCAGTTCTGTGCATATTTCCTTTGCTAATTTAAAATTACAAATTAATCTGACATGCAAAAAACTCTAGATTGTTGGAGGAAAACCAAAAATGGAGAAAATGCATGCATCTGCAAACCTGGGATCTATTTTATTGTAACTCAGAACATTTACATAGGTTTCTTAAAAGACCTGCAACTTTCTGAGTCAGAGGACTCCAAAGTGCTTTATACTAAAGCCCCATTCACATGTGATGGTCATGAGCTACAATGTAGCCACAGCTGCCCTGGGGTGCACTGACAGAGGCAAGGCTGCCAAACACAGGCACCACCAGTCCCTCCGACCACCACCAACAGGCAAGATGTATGAAATGTCATGCCCAAGGACACAACAGCTGACAGAGCCTGGGTTCAAACCTGCAACCCACTTGTTAGAGGGTGCCCTCCTAACCCCGTAGCGACTGTGGCCTCAGACTTGAGTTATTCCTGGACAGGGTCATGGGGAGCTGATGCCTATCTATGGCAGTCACCAGACAAGGGTAGGAGACACCCTGGACAGGTCACACTAGTCCATCACAGGGACACACGGAGATAAACAAGAACAAATTTAACCTAACGTGCATGTTTTTGGTCTGTGGGAGGAAGCTGGAGGACCTGGAGAAAACCCACGCATGCATGGAGAGAAGATGCTAACTCCATGCAGAAAAACCACAGCCAGGATTTGACCTGCGACGTTTTGTTGTGAGGCAACAGCGCTACCATGCAGCCCCTTCTTTTACCTCTGTTACTTTAAAATTTTGATTTAATTGTATTTATCATTTCAGGTGTCCAAATCCCAACGTTATCTGGGAAACACAGAAAAACGAAAACAAATGTACTTTTTCTGAAAAATCCACTCTAGATGTGCTGACTTGATAAAAATATTTGATTAAATGTTGTGTTTCACCAATCAGAACTCCACAAATGTCAATAAAATATCTTAAACACCTTTAAATATTTATAAGGATTCTATATTAGTGGTGAATAGATTGCATGCACTTATGTTCTACACAGTGACTGTAGAAAAGATGGACGGATAACGCCCACCTCTTTGCATTGCCGTGGCTGAAGCCAAAAATAGGCGGTTCCCTCCACTTCTGTCTTGGCCGTGTAATTTGTATAATTCGTGTCGTCACTACCGAAAAATCCCAAAATGGGCGAAAAGGTGGAGCTGAGGGTGGTGCATCAAACGGAAATGATGTTGCCTGGTTGTAGCTAAGATTACCCGAAGTTAGCAGCTAAGCTAACGAAGCTAACCACGGAGGTAGCAATCTAGCTGCTAGCGAAGCTAACCTGGAGCTACGGAGCTAAAGCCGAACCTCATACGGGAGTTTGTAGCTGACAGAGGAGGATCCCAGCAAACACAATCATCCTGAAAAAAAAAAACAATCGGTAAGTTAATATGTAACGTGAAAAAAGTAAATTTTTTTCTTTAGGCTGATTATCTTAGTGTCCTTTTGCTTCATGATGTGGAAACGGTTTTCCATGTGTGTTAATCGTCTTGGCCAGGACTCTTGAATGAGATTTTTAATCTAAATGTTTTTTTCCTGGTTAAAAAACGGTTAAATGATAAAAAATTAAAAGGCAATTTTTTTTACTCAGTTATTAGTGTTTGAGATGCGTCAGCAAGCTAAGTGACTTATTAAAGTTACATTTTTAATACTTCTCGGTTCTACACAAGGCTGCACAACTTGGAATTTTAGTAATGCTGCCCTCTGCTGGTCATCTTGAAGAGTTTTTTAAATCTGATGGGAGACATCATATCACCCATGGAATTTTGCATTTAAAATTCCTAAAGTCACTGAAGAATCACAGCTGGTCTGAAGTGAGAAAACCTTATATATTGTCATGTTTATGTTAGTTTTTGTCACTAAAAGCTGGTTTCCCTGAGCGATCAGACACACAAAACAACCTTTTAGACATAGTGTTTATTTTTCGTAAAGATTTATGACAACTTCTGAGTAACATAACAAAACAGGGGGGGAAAAAAAGAACACAAAACACGTACAAATCACACCCCAGCTTGACAACATTCGGATCCTTAAAAGCAGTTATTAAAAAATAAAAAGTATCAAAACCACAGGAAAACATTTCCCACCCACCCCACCCTAGTAAAACAGAGTGATGTCAGGAGTGCGTCCTGACTTCGAGAGCTCGATTTAAACACGCGCCAAAGTGTGGTCGAGCGTAAACAACAGAACCATTTTGGAATCTGAATTAAAGTCGGTGTAAAGTAACAGAATTGGGTTAAAACCCCAAATCCTCACATACTCAAACACGACCCGGCACCTGGAAATATTCACCAACACACGACAAATGTAGTGGTTTTTCTAATCCCCCAATATTACAAAAAAACACATTTATATATTCTATCATTTTAAATCAAAAGGTTAAACTGATTGGGATTGGTAATAACTATTTGGAAAAAAGTGTTTATTTTGTTGTTGAAATGCATGAAACAGCTCCCCACAGCCAGCTAGTATTTAATCCTTTATTTCTTTTTTCAAATATATATATTTATTATATATAAAATACTGTTCCATTCATAAAAGCCTGACTTTGTACAATAACTGAGTGGATGTGTATCAGCGAGCAATAAAATAAAAGCAGGTGATTGTGGGAGCGTGCAAGCGAAAAACAAAACAAGACATGGAACTGATTCAAGACCTTACAGACTAAAAACAAACAAAAAAAAGATGTTTTACACAATATACACATTTTATTACTTACAAAATAAGAGTTGTAGGAAATAAGTGTAGGCTGATGGTTAGCAGGTGGGATACAGCAGAGTTAGCGCCACAGAATGTGAAACGACAGAAACGTGGCAGATAGCGACACAAGAGCGTGAATCAGAATCAGACAGTCAGCCTCGCTACGGAAAGCTTGTCAGTGCATCTCTCGTCCTGGATGTTGCGAAGTCAAAGTGCCGATTTGGTAACCGTTGGAGACCGTCTGCTCCTCGTGAATAAGGCAAAAAAAAAAAAAAAAGTACAAAATCACATTTTTCTGTTGCACCAATGTGTCAAAAAGAAAAAAATATAGGGGAAAAAAAAGCAAGCACTTTTGTTGTCACACATCCATCATGGCACCATTCAGTGGATTTTTTTTTTTTTACATTTTTTTTTAATTA
>SSNS01000423.1:52470-102470 GCA_006937985.1 Aphyosemion australe
AGGCAGCTGCCAGCTGTGCCTGGAGTAGTAGATATTGGTAGACAATGTTAACTTTCTGGACTCTGTTTTTAAATAGAAGTTTGACAGAATATAGTCTCACGCACCAAGGTCCTGTCCGTGCGCCCTCTCGTTGCCCTGCACGTACAGCAGAGAGTAACCTTCGTAGATAGAGTTAGTCCCAATCGGACATGAGGGCAGCTCATCGGTCTGGCTGTGTCTGGTGATGAGGAAACCGTGGGATGCTGAGACCGACCCTGGAAGACCAGGGGGACCTTGTGGACCATCTGAACCACGGGGACCAATGTCACCACGCTGGCCTGGAATGATAGAGAATAATGGATAAAATTAGCTATTTCATGACAAATGGAATTTAGGAGTGGAAATTAGGAGTGGAAAATGCTGTTTCCTTGTTTCTGTTGATGGTATACTTGCACATACACATTACAGTGGACTAGTATTTCACTTTATACACTACATCCTACTGATTGTTTGTTTATTTATTTATTTGCTTTTCCCCCCTAACAACTCCTCAAGTGTTGCTCACCAGGTGGACCAGCGGGCCCAGTGTCTCCCTTCCTCCCAGGTGGGCCGTTGAAACCAGTAGCACCAGGAGATCCAGGATCTCCAGGTTCTCCTGGTGAGCCTAGAGATGAAGAAAAACACATTTCAATTAAAAGTTCAGTTTTGTTTGTGTAAAATCAAGATAAGCTAAAAAATTAGCAAAAATTCCCACCAGATTCAACGCTAAAAGGTACATCAAAATTGACTTGTCCCAATTGAAAGCCTTGAACAGCTCACACTAAAGTCCATTTTCACCCACCTGATTGTCCACCAGAACCAGGTGGACCACGTGGTCCTGGAGGACCAGGGGTGCCATCTGGACCAGGGAGTCCTTTTTCTCCTTTCACACTTATGATAGGCCTAGCAAAAGCAGGCTCACCAGGGGGCCCTAGGTAGATGTAAAATGTAATCAATCATTTTATAATTTTTTATACTAAATGCACAACTGAAATGGTATTTTTTAGAAGAAGAAGAAATTATTTTTTTAAAGTTTCACCAGGTTGTCCAATGTTGCCAGGATCTCCAGTAAGGCCACTTGGCCCAGGCTGTCCTGGATCTCCCTTTTGTCCTGGAAAAATTGAAAGCAAACAAAAAAGCAGTACAAAAAAGTTTACTTACAAATGAAATATATTTTTATATGGCAGAAAGGAGTCAAAATAAATTGTTTTTTGTGAACTAACCAGGGAATCCAGGAATGCCCGGTAGTCCGCCATCTCCTTTGATACCAGGGCCACCAGGATTTCCAGGGTTGCCCTTTTGGAAAAGACATAACCATCTTTGTCACGTTTAGCTATAAAAACAAACAAACAAAAATTCTAAATTGTGGAGGTTAATAAAAAAATACCGGCGGTCCTTGAAAACCAGAATCTCCTTTCTGACCAGGGAAACCAGGCTGGCCGGGAGCGCCGGGATTACCCTTCTCTCCTTTAACGCCACCACCTCCTGGGAGTCCACGGGGACCCTCTGGACCAGGTAGACCTACAGACGTAAAGGTTAAGAGGTCAGATACGATGTTTTAAAGGGACAACCCAACATAATATTGACGTTTTATTCTCACTGGTCAACAGTAAAGTTAGATCTTTTTTGTTGAGTTATTAGAAACTTTATTAAACAGTTCTTAATATTGCGAGCATTATTTAAAGTCTAGATAGCTAAATACTCAAATAAGTGGAAATTGTTATAATACAGACGTGAACAAAATTGTTGGTACCCTTCAGTCAATGAAATAAAAACCCACAATGGTCACAGAAATAACTTGAATCTGACAAAAGTAATAATAAATAAAAATTCTATGAAATTTAACCAATGAAAGGCAGACATTGCTTTTCAACCATGCTTCAACAGAATTATTAAAAAAAATAAACTCATGGAACAGGCCTGGACAAAAAAGATGGTACCTTTTGAGGCAATCAAACGACTCCTGTAACTGTCAATGAGACTTCTGCACCTCTCAGCAGGTATTTTGGCCCACTCCTCATGAGCAATCTGCTCCAGTTGTCTCAGGTTTGAAGGGCGCCTTTTCCAGATGGCATGTTTCAGCTCCTTCCAAAGATGCTCAATAGGATTGAGGTCAGGGCTCATAGAAGGCCACTTTAGAATAGTCCAATGTTTTCCTCTTAGCCATTCTTGGGTGTTTCTAGCTGTGTGTTTTGGGTCATTGTCCTGTTGCAAGACCCATGACCTGCAACTGAGACCAAGCTTTCTGACACTGGCCAGCACATTTCTTTCTAGAATCCCTTGATAGTCTTGAGATTTCATTGTTCTGCACAGATTCAAGACACCCTGTGCCAGATGCAGCAAAGCATCCCCAGAACGTAACAGAGCCTCCTCCATGTTTCACAGTAGGGACAGTGTTCTTTTCTTGATACGCTTCATTTTTCCATCTGTGAACATAGAGCTGATGTGCCTTGGTTGTCTCATCTGTCCAGAGGACCTTCTCCCAGAAGCTTTGTGGCTTGTCAACATGTAGTTTGGCATATTCCAGTCTGACTTTTTTATGATTTGTTTTCAACAATGGTGTCCTCCTTGGTCGTCTCCCATGTAGTTTACTTTGGCTCAAACAATGACAGATTGTGTGATCCGACACTGATGTTCCTTGAGCTTGAGGTTCACCTTGAATCTCTTTAGAGGTTTTTCTGGGCTCTTTTGTTATCATTTGGATCTCTTTGATTTGTCATCAATTTTCCTCCTGCAGCCATGTCCAGGGAGGTTGGCTACAGTCCCATGGATCTTACATTTCTGAATGTGCAACTTTAGTCACAGGACCATCTAGCTGCTTGGAGATGGTCTTCTAGCCTTTACCTTTAACATACTTGTCTAGAATTTTCTTTCTAATCTCCTGAGACAACTCTTTCCTTTACTTCCTCTGGTCCATGTTGAGTGTGGTACACACCATGCCACCAAACAACACAGTGACTACCTGGAGCCCTATATATAGGCCCACTGACTGATTACGAGATTGTAGACACCTGTGATGCTAATTAGTGGGCACACCTTGAATTAACATGTCCCTTTTGTCTGTTCTAGGGGTACCATCATTTTTTCCAGGCCTGTTCCATGAGTTTATTTTTTAAAATAATTCAGTTGAAGCATGGTTGAAAAACAATGTCTGACGTTCATTGGTTAAATTTCATAGAATTTTTTATCTATTATTACTTTTGTCAGATTCAAGATACTTCTGTGACCATTGTGGGTTTTTCTTTCATTGACCAAAGGGTACCAACAATTTTGTCCGAGTCTGTAAAAATATGAAATTCAATTACAACAAATATGTTTGAAAAATAAATATTTACTGGAAATAAAAGGACAAAAAAATATAGTTATTATACAACATGGGGATGAAACCCTGACCCTGATGACCTTGTAACACAGTGTTTTAGTAGATGTCCAGTGTGTCCTGCAGGGTGAAGAAAGGGTCAAGACAAAAGTGTTTCAAAACAGCCTAGTGTTACGTTCTCGGAGAAAGACCTGTTAAAAGCTTTTACCACATAGTTCATATCAAACCATTGAGTCTAACCTGGAGGACCTAGGGTTCCCAGAATTCCCAGGTAAAGCAGCAGTTGGCGTCACAGAGCAAGAAACAAAAATAACACAAGAAGAGGTTTAGACAAAAGCAAGCAACATGAGCAAAAGCAAAGACAGTCTACAAATGAGTTATTCTGTCTTTATGTAAGAACAACCAGCAAATAGTGGTGCTATTGGTTTTAACAGTAACTGAAGACATTTATAGTGATTATTAAATTTGCGTGTTACATTTTAAAGCTGCAATGGCAAATCTGAAAAACAAGCTAGCTTTTAAACACAATGTGTAAATGCGGAAGTGCAGTGAGGCAGACAACCGGATGATCCAATCGTTGCGTTTGGACCAAGCCGTGTTATTGACTGAGGCTTTTAGAGAACTGCGAGAGAATCGATTTATTAATTTTTTTCATTTTTTTAATCATCTCTAGAAAATATTTATAACTAAACTATGTTAGAACATTGTTAAGAGGTATCAAAAATGTTTTAAGCTAGCTTGTTTTGCAGATTTGCCATTGTAGTTTTAAGGGATGGGCAATCCTCATCAGAATGGCATAAAATGATAGGATACATTATGGTGTCCATCCAAATAAAACCTTGCACTTACAGAATATTGACATTTTTAAGTAAAATCTATTAAAGGTTGAATGTGGAACACAGACACTATAGTGACATCTAGTGTTCAGAGGTGGTATTGCAACAACAGAACTAATTTTCCAGCCGTCGGGATGTTGGTTCACTGCTGATACGTGAAGTGATCAGCCAGCACCATGTCCAGTGATACATCGTACAGGGTAAGGACTAAATTCTGCTAATATGTTTATTTTACAACAGAATTTACCGTTAGAACATCTTCTGGGCTCAGAATCAGCTGCTTGACTTGTCAAGTCCACCATTTTACACAGTCGCAGCCTCGCCTTGCCGAGCGGACATTTTACCGCAACGGTGCCCTCTATTGGCTGGTAGATGTAAACATAAACCCAGCGTCGTGCCCATCAAAATAAAATTTTGATTATTATTTTTATAGCTTTTAAAGGAAAAACTGTACATTCATTCTGCACACCTCTAAACGCCCCGTGGAGGTATTATTTTCTAAAAATATAGCTTTTTATTAAAATGTTCCATATTCCACCTTTAATTCTGACATATTAGAATTTATACTTATAGGTATTAAATAAAACCAGGGTTAAAATATGTGAAACTATAAAAAAATAACTTAAATTTTCAGTTGAGTTAGTAATATGATGTATTTTGTTGCATTAACAACATAGTGATCGACATTGTGAATGTCAAATAAAAAATATGACACCATTTATTTGTAATTTATTTAACATGCTTCTAGTGCAAATCTGTATTTAATGTGAGCCATTCAGCTGAATCGTTTAACTTATTAAAACATGCTTACTTGATAAAAGTGGCCTATGCTACCATCAGAGTGCATGGAAAGTGAGAGAGGAAAGAGTCATTAGAAGGAAATAAATGATGCAATGATTTTCATCGTATTTCTGTTGATTTGTTTCCCCTCCAGGAGTCAGAGTGTGAAGTTAAACTCAGTCAGTGTTGCTGTAAGAGACGTGCAAGAGAAGTCTGGACGCCGTTCATCTGACCTGATGGGCCTGCAAGGCCAGACGTCAGAGTTGTCACATGGTTTAGGCGGAGCCACACCACAGTGGGTGGAGCCACACCAAAGTAGGTGGAGCCAAATGGCAAAAAAACACGAGACAAGAGATCATAGCATTGTTTTGTTATCAATATAGCAATTTTCTTTTCTTTCTTTAGGCCTTGCACAGTGATGAATAGTGATGACTTGTTTTCTTTTAAAAACTTTAGATTACATCTGATTCGATTTATTTGTTTTTGATTGATTTGATCATAAAGCATGATTTGTCCACTCTGTTCAGCACTGCATGAGGCCATGTGTCAATACATGTACAGCAGGTGTGTTGGGATGAACAGTCTTCATGCAGATCACTTGATTGGTGGGACAAAATAGAGTGGAACAGAAAAGCCAAACACAAACTCTGAACTCTTTTCTGGATACTTGGTTTGATCCAATTTAGAAAAAACTACATGAGAGTTTTGGGAGTATGTCTTTGGCTGAGGTATTTCAAACCAACATTTTTTTAAATACCAAACACATAAGTCACACTGACAACATTCTCCATGACGGGACCAGTAGGTAAGGAAAAGGGGGTGAGGGAGCATAAAGAGGCATGGTTTGGTGGATGAAAACACAAGGTTAGACAATGACACAACAATGTGGAAGGAAAAAAGGATTATTTTTGGTAAAATTGTGAAATCTCAGTGTAAATTGCACATCTTGAAATAAGCTGTGGTTCAAAGTCGTTTGGTGCTCAAAACTGTGACAGTTGATGGTTTGATTGGTGAAACAACTCATGCAAATCAACTGACAGGTGCTGAAAGCATTCACACTATAAAAAGGAAAGTTTCTGCCTGGTTTTCTTGGTTTAGATGAAGAAAAAACCTTTTCATTTTAAAATAGACCAAAATATTCATTATTTGGCTTGTGTACTGGGTTTAATTTGAGCTGTTATGTTCAGCTTATCTTCTGGTTCGTTAAATATGTCCTTACACATAAAAACAACCAACATGTGTGAACGCATTTTTTATGAATGCTTTACTAGGCGTGTTTCCACAACCGGAACTTCAGGATAATTTTACCGGAAATTCGTGGCATGCGTGTCTCCACTTTAGTGGGCCGGCCGAAAGGACAATTTTCCAGGACGTTTTCAGGAACCAACAGGGTATCTGAGCTGGGGTATGTACTCGGAACGGCCCGGTAAAGTCGCTGAGCGGAACTTGTGGTTAACTCATGCTGATTGGTTGTAACTCAGTAGGAAATGACATCAGCAGACGTCGCTAAAACAAACGGCATTTGTAAAATTGGAATAGTTGCTGTTAAAGTGGAATAGAAGGAAAAGAAAATAAGCAGCGTTCACACTGCTGTTGCTAAACTCCCCAAAATCCCAAAACTTCGGTGGAAATCCCCCCATAACGATGTAATTAGCCTTTCGCCGGCCCCGCCCCCAGAACGGCTATCGTCCAATCACACATCATAGCAACCGTTACTATCCGACAACTCCAAACAAGATGATAAAGCTAAGCCTAATTTATACTAAGCATTGGCCTCGATAGTAGTCGTGTCTCCTTTGTTTCCCTTCAGAACCTCGTCATCAAGCTCAACCAGCAACAGCCAAGCATGAGTGCTCCCCCCGCCCGCGGCTGGGCGGAGGTCCGCCTCCCAGACTATCCAAGACGACCCTTNGAGTCAACAGGCGGAGTTTGAGAGAAAAGCAAGCTAAAGGCATTGGAAATCACAGCTGAATCATTAGTTATTTCATTATTTACTATCATATTATTTGAAGCTTTATTATTCTTACCAACTAAAGTATTAACCCTCCTCCAAAATTGCTTTGGATTATTTAAATCATTTGTTAAACTATCTCTATAATAATTAGCTTTGGCATTTCTAGTTTGAGTTGTGCATAAATTTCGTAAATGTTTATATGCCTCCCAGTCATCAAGTAGTTGTGTTTGTTTATATTTAGTCCAGGCTCTATCCCTTTTTTTAAAAAGATTAATAAGATCACCATTGACCCAAGGCAAATGATGACCCTTAACCTTAATGGATTTCCATGGGGCATGTCTATCAATAACTAAACCAACTTCATTATAAAAAAAGTCCCACGCATCTTCAACATCAGGTATCAAGTAGAGCCTATTCCAATTTATCCTTTGAATGTCATTAATAAATAAGTTATTGTTAAATAATTTAGTTTCCCGTACCTTAATAATTTTAGGAGGAAGATGAGGGGTTGCAATTTTCCAAATACAAAAGATAAGGGAATGATCGCTGAAGCAATCAGCAAGTACTCCAGAGGTCTTAATTCTATTTGGATGAGAAACAAGAATCCAGTCTATAAGTGATTTAGAATTAGAGTCAACTCTAGTGGGCTCAGTGATGATCTGAGTCAAATTAGCTCCGTTAACCATATTTCGTTCATTAAGCGTAGAGGAATCATTCCAGTTTAAGTTAAAATCGCCCATTAAAATAATTTCTTTCGAGACTCCAAGTGATGATACCGTTGCTAAAATATTCTTAACGGACTCAGACTTAGGAGATGTAGGTGGTCGGTATATGTTACCAATAATCAATTGTTTATTTGCATGCAAAGTAACCTTAACAAAAATACCTTCAAAGAGTTCTGGTTTCACCTCAGGAATAATTAACTGTGAACTTAAATTAGATGAAATATAACTAGCAACTCCACCTCCCCTGGAACCTCTATCAGACCTATAGACTACGTAATTCTCTAAAAAAATACTAGAGTCAGAAATACCATTAGTAAGCCAAGTTTCCGATAGAGTAATTATATTGGGATTGTTATAGGTCAGCCAGGCTCTAAGCTGATCAATTTTAGGGAGTAAACTACGGATGTTAAGATGGATAGCATGAAGACCTTTACCCATGAGGTAAATGTTTGTAACAAATGTAAGTAGCTCTAGCTAATATTATGCAGTGGAAGTCGTGAAAATGAGTAGGAGAACATGAGAGCCAACACCATACACACACACACACACACACACACNTATTAGACACACTGTGCCGGTGTACCGTCATCGGCAAATCAGCGTAATATTACCTCAACCGTGTGTCTTATAAACGCACATTAAGCCTTGGCGCAACAACGGGTGGTGTCATGATCACGTGATGAATTAATGCCGAGCTTCGGCCGGGAACTATTGAAAATGAAAGTAAAAACGGGCATAAAAAGTTACATTTTATAAACAGACTCAGCTGAGATGATAAACTGAAGCGATGCAGAGCGCCGGGAGCTTTTCTCCATTAGAGCTACCTGCAGCTCAGATCATCTGACAGCTCACAGGGACACCGCATTGCCGCCACCGCTCCTCGGATCCACGCGTCCCTGGACGCCGGACCTTCTCCCAAACTACTTGTTCCCTGCTACGCTTCGCTCAGCGGAGCCGACACTAATATATCCCTCCACTGCATCCTGTAACCCTTTTGCCTCGATCTGGATGATATTGAGGAGGAATTGCTCCAAAAAATGTCGCTGACACGCATCTGTCTACTTCTTTCCATCACGGAAATCTGCGGAGCTGCAGTATTTGATCCACTTATTGTCAGACTTGGCAACAGTAATTAAGGGGGGCAGGGCTCGGCGAAAGGTCAATTCACTGGGTCATTGTTGTCTCACAGAGCACCGTAAAAAAAGTGCTTCTTCCGGTTATTGAATGCCACATTTTACACCACACAGCAGCTCTCCCGGTCCCCCGACACGACTAAATTACAGCGTACTTCTACAATAAAACTTTTAATGTCATTAATATCCATGGATTCTTTTTGGCGCTGATGAGTGACATCACACTGCAGAACACCCCGTCATTTATCCTCCTCCCAGAAATTAACCCAGTACGCCTACAGTGGAAACACGCCTACTCTTTCTAACTTTCTAGCATCAGAAAACCAGGCAAAAACTTCAAGCAGTGTATTTGTAAAAAAGTATGGTCTCAATGCTGTACCTGCTCTTCCAGGTGGTCCAGGAGGTCCCTGACCTCCCTTAGGGCCCTGCAGAGGTTGTCCTGGAGGCCCTGGGGGGCCAGTAATACCTGAAAGACCTGGGCCACCAAGCAGGCCGTTTTCTCCTTTAGGGCCAGGAAAACCTGGATTGCCAGCTGGACCTGGGGGGCCTATGTCTCCTTTAGCACCTTTAGAGAGAAGAATTGTATTATATGTAATCACAGCTGTGTGTACATACAGTATGAGTAGTTACTTACCTGGTGGGCCTGGAAGACCTGAAGGACCCGGACCACCAAAACCTGGAAGCCCTGAAATGAAAAAGAAAAAAGGTTTATCCGAATGGATTACGTTGAAGTCATTCCAATGTTGGAGCTATCTCACCAGTGACTTACCTGGTTCTCCTTTAACGCCCGCTGGTCCTGGGATTCCATCTCGACCTGGCTGACCCTTCTCTCCAGGTAGTCCAGAGGGCCCTGCTCTACCAGGTTGTCCTGGTCTACCTAGAGCTCCCGTGAGACCTGGGGCACCAGGCCCTCCATCAAGACCCTTAGGACCGGGAAGACCAGGGGGACCTATTAGGACAAAAACCAAAGACTTGTGTTAAAAGACACTGGAATTAAACTCGATTAAACCATTAAACACCAAGGGAATGACTCTTTTGTAGAGAGAATGAGTCTTGGAGGGAAGCCCACACATTCTCCAGCTCATTCTAGGAGTTCCCAAGGATGAGCTGAGAACTCCTCCTGGGAATTGGAGGAGTTCCCAGAGTCTCCTCCAATTGGAGGTGCCCAGACAACATCTAGAGGAAAGTGACTAGGATACATTCTAGTCAGATTCCCAAGACCACCTCAATGACTCTTTTCCATGTAAAGGAGCAGTGAGTTCCTCTTGGTCAGTTTATGTCTAAGTCTAACCCTAGCCACTCTAACCCCCAATTCATACTGGGTGTGTCTGCAGCGCATTATGTCTCTGTGGCAAATAGAAATGGGTATAGTCTATGGTTTGATTCACACCAGACACAGAGAACGTTTCAGGTGTGTCCCAGAAGCGTCTTGCTACGCCATGCCACTAACAATAGGATTGGGGTTGATTTTTGACGTGCCATGCTTCCAGAACATGTCAAGCTTTGCAGTTAACATTGGGCTAGACAGGAAATCACACACACACCATAGCAGCGTAAAGCATCCATAAAAGACAAAAGCAAAGTTTTGATTCACTAACTATGTAAACATGATGCCTTTATCAATGACCAAATGTCTCATTTGTTCTCTGCTTCTTTTAAGTTGAGCAACAATGTGTTTTTCAGAATGAACAAGGTTTTAATCCTGGCAGTGGAGAATCACAACATTATTTATGACAACATGCATCCTTTTTAAAAAGACACCAACAATAAGAAGCTATGGACCAAAATGTCAACAATTATCAGAGTAGCGGTGAGTTTAAGACTTATGATATGAAAAAAGTTATTTTAAAGCACAAAACATCAATTCTCCCATGATTTTGTTATCTCACGGGTCAAACTACTCAGACTGCGGCACAGCTGCTTCACATCTGACACGCCCATGGTATGAATGGGGGTAAGGATGAAGCTCATGGCATCTGCTTGTATCCCGGATCCCAATGTTTTAGTCATGATCTAAACAGTAAATCGAGAGCTTTGCCTTTTGACCCTGAACCTTCACCACCTAGACCAGACTAGCACCCTCATTACTAAACATGAAGTCCTGCTTCATTGGTTCATCTATGACTCTACCCTACTATCACTCAAAAACAACACACCAAGATACTTTAAACTTCTCTACTTGAGGCAGAGAGTTGCTCCCAAACGAAAGCAAGCAAAAAAAAAAAAGATGGAAACCACACAAAAGTGTTTAACTTCTTCATTAAATGACAGTTTTAGAACATCTAGACTTACCTTGGAATCCTGGGGGGCCAAGATCACCCTTTTCCCCAGGTATACCTGGTAAACCTGATAGACCAGGTTGTCCTGGGGTTCCTTTAATCCCTGGACTTCCTTGGAATCCTGGCTGACCTGGCTCACCCTAGATGCAACAAGAACCAAAGTGTGAAAACGTGGTAAAGCCTTGAAACTCGTGTATACAAAGGAAACAAAACAGTGACATCCAGTACCTTTTGTCCCCTAGGTCCTGGTGGTCCAAGCCCAGCTGAACCTGGTTCACCTTTGGGCCCTTGGAGGCCAGGAATTCCCGGCTGACCTGGGGTTCCTGGCCTACCTGGACCGCCCAATGTGCCTTTTGGCCCTGGTGGTCCTGGTAAGGTATGGTTTGAACAGTCAAACACAGAAGAAGGAGACACAAAGAGGTTTTGGTTTCGCTCTTAGTACAAGGAAGACGTCTCCTTCATAAAGTTTGAGTTGAACAAAATTTCATGATTGTGTATTGAATTTAAGTATTAGATGTTTTTCTGTTTTTAACTTGAACCTGAAAAGTCCTACACTGCCAGCAACATGAAAGACAAAAATCTGAAAATGAGCATGCTCACCCACCTGGAATTCCCATATCTCCCATGTTGCCTTTTAATCCTGGAATTCCAGGAGACCCTGGACCTCCTGGGATGCCAGGTTCCCCTTTGGGACCTGCAAGAAACAGATGCACCAATTAAAAAATATATACTTGTTTCAGGTATATTTATGTAGATGAGTCATGATAACCTCTTACCTGGTGGTCCGGGAACACCAGGGCGACCATCTGATCCAGGTATTCCAGAGTCACCGGGAAGACCAGGGATACCTTTTGGCCCTGAAGACCCAGGTAACCCTATACACAGAGGAATTCATTATGCTCAAACTATAAAAAAGTAACTGTGAGATTCAAAATATCAAAATCCAACTTTGAGGTTATTTTCTTCAGCTGTACCTGATGGTCCGGTATCTCCTTTGGTTCCTTTTGTTTCAAGAGAGGCACTTCCTGGGAGTCCTTGGAGACCAATTTCTCCCTTCTGTCCTTTAATACCAGGAGCACCAGGTCCACCATCTCTACCTGGGAATCCAGGTTCACCTGAGGAGCATCAACACAACAATATGGGAAATCATCTGGTGGTAAACTTGGTATCAGCTGGCCCTGCTGGGGGCTTTCTGCTGCCCAGTCTTTATGTTTATTTAGATCAGGGTTTCTCAACCCTGGTCCTCAGCGCCCCCCTGCCCTGCATGTTTTCCATGTTGCCCTTTCAAACACCAGTGTTTTACCTGCTGCCACACACCTGACACAAATGAGTGAGTGATTAACAGGCTTCTGCAGCCATTTGCTGAAGCAGAGACATGGAAAACATGCAGGGCAGGGGGGTGCTGAGGACCAGGGTTGAGAAACCCTGATTTAGATGAAAAACTAAAGTCACAGACATTTATTACAATTGGTAAATAATATATGATTATTTTAGGAAGCAATATGTCTTCTATCACCTTCCTTATGACTTGGAAATAAAATCTAGTAAAATGTTCATTCTTCTATATTCTCTATAATTTTACATATTCATATTAGTATGGAGGATTTATAATACATACCTATAAAGGGTGGATGAAGATGTTTAGATTGAAATGTCAAGTACTTAATTACCTTTAAACCCAAGAGGCCCTGGCCCACCTGGTAAACCAGGTCCCCCAGGAGGTCCTGGGGATCCCATGGGACCCATGTCACCTTTCTGACCTGCAGGGGCCCAGCAGACAACAGCAAAGGGTTATCAGAGCAAAATGGCAAAAAGAAAAGAGAAATATTTTCTTATTCACTTGTTTTCACCTGCTTATTCGGCCACTCTACAAATGAATAATTCACAAACTTCAAATTACAAACCAATGCAGTATCACCTTATGAAGCATGTTTGTGACATTTTTGGAGAACACAGACCTATAAACTGATATGTATACTTTGCTTTGAGGTAATAAGAAGATACTTTACCAGGGAATCCAGGTGATCCATCTCGTCCAGGTCCTCCAGGGGGTCCCGGGAGTCCTGTTGGTCCAGGCAGCCCTGGGAAACCCGGATTTCCTCTGTCTCCTGGTAAACCTGGGATGTCTAGTCCTGGAGGGCCAGGATCTCCTTTTGGTCCATTTGTTCCTGGGAAACCTGTAAAAATGTTGTTACAAATGAAATCTTTGCAATATAAACCAACGTTTGAACCTCAGTCTTTTCTATGTAGACAGCCTTATCAGTTATTACCAATTTTTTCTACCAAATGTTGTGCAACCCCCCCCACACACACACACACACACACACACACCCAATATCAGGTTTCTACGTACAGCTGATTGGAAGTCATGCCTACAACCATTTGTATGCAATAAATGGTTTAGTTGCAATCCAAAGCAGATCTTTTGCATGTTGATATTTTATAATGAAAAAGAACCTAATGCAATCTATTGTGCTTTACCTGGTTGTCCTACTGATCCTGGTGGTCCAGGAGGACCTGCCGGTCCTGGTAATCCAACGCCAGGTAATCCAGGCTGCCCGCGAGCACCTGGCAAACCAGGCGTACCAGATTCACCTAGATAAAACAAACAAGAATAGTGTGAGAAGGCTTTGGTGAGCTTTGGTATTAACTGACATCCCAAATTGTTACATTGACGCTAAAAGTAATCATATACTCAAGTGCTAATAGCGAGTATACCCTTTTGTCCAGGAGTTCCATCAAAACCAGATCGCCCTGGTGAACCAGGATTGCCTGGGAAACCAGTATCTCCCTTTGGTCCCGTGAAACCCTTAGGTCCAGGTTGTCCTGGTAAGCCCGGAGGACCAGGAAGTCCAAACCCAGGTTCACCCTACCATTCACATAAAACAGGCCAAAATATGGTTTACTTCTACAAGTCAAGCAGAAAGATATAAGAAGTGAAGGAACAACTGGCTGTTCATCTAATGTCTCTACATCTGCTCACCTTGGATCCAGGGAATCCTTGTGGGCCAGGGAGACCATCAATTCCTGGTCTCCCTGGACCTCCAGGTGCTCCTGGCTGGCCAGGAATACCTGGGAATCCTAAAAAAACAAGAGGAGAATGTTGATTACATGACTAATGAAGAGGTAAAAGAAGTAAACCAGCAAATGATTTACATAATGACGGCAAGAGGAGGTTTGCTAACAAACAGAGGCAGGGTAAGATGAGGAGGCTTTACCTTTGGGTCCTGAAGGACCTGGGAGTCCAATTCCCGGTGATCCAATATCACCCTTTTGTCCCTGTAAACCTGGGAAACCAGGCTGACCGGGCTGACCTGGGGAACCTGGGCACAAGAATCACCTTATTATTGTAGACATCCTTAACAGAAACAAGTTCTTTCCTAAATAAGCGAGACAGGGTACCTGGTGCACCGGGCTGTCCGGGTGCTCCGTTGATCCCTCTTGGTCCTGGTAGACCTTTCTCTGTTATTGTTAGACCTGGTTCACCTTTAGGACCTAAATGATGAATGAAGAATAAACATTTTTCCTGATCGCTTTCATTAATGTCACAAATACCTTAGTCTAAATATAATCGTCAGCAATTGTAGCTGAGCATCACACACACTATCTTTTGACCAACCCTGTTTCTTGTTTTTTTTTTTAAAACATTTGTACACAATAAATATGAAAGTCAGACCATTGTGTAAAGTAATTCTAATGTGTTTATGGTTTGTGTCATTCCATGAACAAAAACAATGTTTCACACTTTTTAAACCATTTCTTTGAAGGTGAGCATCTCTGACATTGACGTGTCGTATGATGGTTCCTTAAATAACTATCTAACACAATTATTCATCAGACGTTTCTCACAGCATCTGTTGGGGTTACAAACTTGGCCAGCAACAGTTTATGAACCATGAAAATATCTTTCCAATGGACTTATTCCAGCCCTGGCAGTGAACATTTACTTTGAAATCATTATAAAAAGTGAAAAGCCATGTAGGAACTGTGTTGCACAGGGCACTTTGCCCCTAGTAGGCTTTCCCATGGCAAAGTGGTGCTAGGTGAGGGCACATGACAAATAAGGTCAGAAGACCCTTCATGGAAACGCCCTAGAGTCAGGCCTGGGGTGGAGGCCCAAGTACTTATGCCCATAAGGAAGGGCCAGGCCTAGCCTGTACATATCATGTATAGGCTAGGCCTAGGCACGTATACAAATCATGATATACATAGCATTGTCTATTTGACTCTGTCCGTCCATTTTCACTCCCTTATCTGAAGGTTGCAGGGGTAGTTGCTAAAGCAGAGAGGCCCCAACTGCTCTTGGCCCTGGCGAATGTGGAGATATGATTCTTCCAAGGTGTCCTGGGTCAACCCCGGGATATCTTGCAGGCAGGGCATGCCTGAAACACTTCCCCCAGAGGCATCTAGGGAGCATTGTCACCAAATGCCCAAACCACCTCTGCTGGCTCCTCTCAACACTGAGGAGCAGTGGCGCTACTTTGAGTCTCCTCCAAATGTCCAAGCTCTTCATCCTATCTCTAAGGCTGAGCCTGGCCACGCAACGTGGGAAACTCATTTCAGCCGCTTGTATTGATCTTTTTCTTTAGGTCGTTACCCACAGCCAGCCCAGCTGACAGCCTTGCTAGGGCCTGCATGGGACAAGATAATATTAAATGGGTCCTTCCACACCAGGATTGTTTTCTTTCCCTTGCTCTTCTGGGCCCCCTCCTAACTGGGCTCGGGACAAAAGACTTGCTTATCCCCCCTATCAGTGGCCCTGTCCACAGCTCATGACCATAGATGACGATTGTGATAAAGATCAACTGGTAAATGGAGAGGTGTGCTTCCTGACTTATCTCCTTCTTCTTCAGTGTCCACATCACTGCAGATGCTGCCCCAGTCTGCCCATCGAATCTCTTGCTCCCTCCTTCCCTTACTTGTGAACTCTGAGATACTTCAACTCTCCCACTTCAGGTAGGACCTCTCCTCTGACCCAAAGTTTGCAATCCACCATTTTACAACTATGAACCATGGCCACGGATTTGGAGGTGGTGAGCTTCATCCCAGCTGCTTTACGCTCAACTGTGAACCTCCCTCCGCAAAAACCCAAGACAAGTTTATTTTGTCTAACATTTGAATAAATCAATTATATTTTTTTTACCTGGTGCACCAGGAGCTCCAGATATTCCTGAGATGCCTTGAACACCTTTTTCCCCTGATGGTCCTGGAAGTCCAAAGCCAGGAGGACCTGGGGGGCCTCTGTCTCCTGGAATACCAGGAAAACCTGGCTCACCAGAAGGCCCTCGTTCTCCTTTTGTTAATAAAGAACCCTACAGGCCATAGTCACAAATACACAAGTTATAAAATGAAGCATGAATAATTGGGTTGATAAAAATAATGGACAGACTTAATGAAAGCCACCAACAGGAGCTCCCTTGGGACCAGGAGATCCAGATTGTCCATCACGACCAGGTCGACCATCCAAGCCCGGCAGACCTGGTGGTCCGGGGAAGCCAGTGTCACCCTTCTCTCCTCTGAGACCAGGAAGTGTACGGGCATCACCTGGGTCACCTTTCTCCCCAGAAAGGCCTGGGGGACCTTGAGGACCAGGCTGACCCTAAAAAGGAAACGAAAATTCAACCAAGCTTAAATTAGCTGCCATTGAAACATAACTGTTCTAAAAGTAGTTGGGTGTTCGACGTTTGAGATTAGTCTCACAGCTTCAAGCTGTTGTGTAAATGTGAATTTAACCACACAATCTACTCAGTAACCATTGAAACACTTTGCTGTCCATTTCTTTGATCTTTTGGATATTTTTTACCAACTCTGATTAGATTTTCAGAGATGTTAAAGTGGCAATCACGATTGTCTTATCATGTAGTGTGATATAATGTAAGCGATACATTTTTTTTTGCTAAGCCCACCCCCTGCCAGTAAAATCCATGCAATAGGAAACTGACCGCCAAATAAAACTAACCAATAGCGTTAGACTACCGCTTACGTGCTTTGAATTTAAGGAAGCACCTCAGCTGATGCAGAGTTGATGAACTTTTCACGGACAAGTAAGTCTTTAAAATATAAATATATGAAAACACAACATGACATAAGAATAATTAATTGTAAAACAACGTGTTTTAGCTCTGTTTGTCGGCTACAGAAGCACATTCATAAACAAGAAACGTGCAGTCGCCATCTTAAATTACCGAGTCCACCGACTCTTGGTGTGATACGCTTGTCAGCCACTAGATGGTGGCATCGGATAAAACAAATTCTCTGGACAGCTAATTTAAAAATTCCTGTTGATACTGGCAGAGTTTTATTGTCTATTGAATTTGCTTCTATCAACAAAGATGAAACTGAAATTTTTACCATCTAAGGATAAACAAATTTAACAATGCCACATAGAAGGCATGATGATAAAAGTTTGTGATATAACTGATTTAATCTAATACTTACCAAATATTTGTCATTTTTAAATATAAACACTTCAGCTATGTAACACTGAGTTTTCTTTTTTAAGAAATACGCGATCTTGACTATCATCTTTAACGTATTTCATTGCATAGTTCCCTTCTTTTTGTAAAGTAGTTGTAGTTGGTAACGCTTTACAAAAATATAAACTACTAACAGAAGGTCCGGCAAATCCAGGTGATCCCGGTATGCCTCTGTCTCCCTTGATCCCTTGTGGGCCATTATTTCCTGATGGATGGGAAAAAAGAAAAGAAAATATAGTATATAAATTACAAAACAGCATTAACAAGGGAATTTCCAAATCTCCTCTAAATGTTTGCAAGGGCTCTCGAATTCCTCAAGGTAGTCAAAGAGCCTCACTCTTGTGTCACTGACAAATAAAAAAAAGTTTGACAGATTTCCACCCCAAATAGTCACAGAGATGTCATGGACCAGGACAGATCAAAATAACCTCCAATAAGGAGGATCAATGATTCTAAATTAGCTTACATTTCTAAAGTTCTCGATACAGTTTACCAAATATTAGGGCTGGGCAGTATGATCTAAAATCAATATCACGATACATGGAGGAGTTCACCTCAATAACGATAAATGGACGATAACTACATGTATGCGACAAAAACAAAAGCTGTCCACTAGATGGGGCTGTCACGTGTATTATGTTGAGTCATGTTGTCGTGTGACTCGAGGTGGTACAGCTTCTTAAAGGGACATGAACGTCCCAACCTACACACATCTTTTCATTTTTTTATTACCAAATTTATTGACATGGGAAACATTATATCGGTTAATAAATTTTCGATTTATTGCCCAGCCCTACCAAGTATGTGTTGCAAATTTCAGTTTACAGCATATAACACAATAAACTGTCACTTAAAATCATCAACATCCATCATTACCACACACAAGAATGTGGTTCAAAAGTAGAAGTAGAAAAATGCACCCCCTAGTGGCTGGTTCCAGTAAAGGTTTTAAGTCCTGCCCCTTCCATGCAAATCAATGAAAACAAAAATAAAGATACACCTCAGATCTTTTCTCCCTGGTGCTATGATGGTTAGATTAGGTAAATGTGAAAGTTGTTAATCAAAAATTGTGGCTGTTACCAGGAAATCCAGGCGGCCCTGGAGGTCCTGGGGGTCCAGGGATGGAAATGCCTTCACTGAAGCAGTTCACACATGTCTCTCCTTTTTGACCTAAAATACCAAAAGATTGCTGGTCAAGTTCCCCTTCTGTTATTCATTCAACAATAAGTCATGAATTATTTTTGTAATAATTAAGTCAAAATCCGCCCTCACCTTTCTGGCCCTGCTCTCCTGTGTAACCTGTTTCACCCTGAAGCCCAGGAGGTCCCGGCACCCCAGGGATGCAGTTTTGTCCTGAGCTGGAAGCACCTGGAGGTCCAGGGGGGCCCGGTGGTCCTGGAAGTCCCGGAAAGCCCACCTGTCCAGGGGGACCCGGATAAGAGATTGCTGCAGTCCCGGGATCTCCTTTCTGACCCCTATCTCCTGGGAAACCCGGAGGCCCAGGTGGTCCACTACCACCTACACCTGGAAGTCCTGGTGCTCCTGGGGGTCCTGTTAAACCTGAAGGTCAAGGGTCAAAAGATGCTTTAAATAAACATATTTCTGTTGGGTCTGGGATTGTAATTACTTTAGCTGCTATTTAATTTGTTAAACTGTGAAATTCTCTTTATACTGTTAAAGATTCTGGGAACTTTTCAGATTATTTTAGGTGTTTTCTTTCACGTTTAGAGATTTTATTAGTATACATTTATAAAGAATCCTAAATGAGCTTTGATACTTGTTATTTATCAACACAAAACTAAACCAAATTTGCTTGAAAATCATTATGAGCAACAAGCAGATCCTTGCGACATAAAATATTTGGCCTTGAAATTCCCTTTTAAATAGCCCCACCTCAAAAAGTCAAAACTAAATGACAAACATATTTGAAAATTGTTTTGTGAGTGTGTTTGTATGTACCTGATGGTCCTGTTTCTCCTTTGGGTCCAGGAGATCCAGGAAACCCAGCATCACCCTTGGGACCGACAACCCCTCCTTTCAGCGCACCAATCACCTGATGGTACAAAGGAAAAATAATTCATAAGAACCCTTTCACAACTTCTTTTTTACAGCATGACTCCAACAGTTTTTAAATTGGCTGCTCTTCTGTCCACTCCTTGTGACTGATCATTCTCAAAGGTAATTGGGAAAACCCAACACTAAACAGATCTATTAATCATTAAAGCACACACAAAAAAGAGAACAAACAAAAACTTTAGGAAATAGCCACTTATACATTAATTGGTGTTCCAAAACCTTTTACCATTGAAGAATGATTGTAAAGCCAGCAGAGCCATGTTTAAGTAATACTGTGTAGACACCACGAAGAAGACAAAACTGATAATTGATGATCTGGGGAATTGTTACTGAATAGTAGTTTATTATTTACTTATTTGCTCTAAGTAAACATATTTATAGTCTTAACGAGTCAATCCATTGTCAATCGCCTTTTCAAGGTTGGGGCATGGAGGAGCTGATGTAAGAGACAAGTCTAGATATCTGTGGTATCTCCTTCTAGTGCCTGAAACACCTCAAGGTCCTCAAAAGCATGAACCATCTTAGACCTGGTTCACATGGCAAAATTTTTACATTGTTGGACGATATTAAAGACATGAGATCCCACATGTGGTGAAAAAATAAAAAATCACAGTTTTGGTTCTACAGTGTGGTGTCCGGCCACACAACAAAAATAACACACCACACACAAGCTGATTTCCATTCCCAGGTCAGATCATTGGAAATCTCACTTGAGATCAAACGTGACTTTGGAGTAAAAAAAAAAACCTGGCGGATGAGGAAAAGGATTTGGAATCCCCACACTCCACCTTCCGCCACCTCTTCTGATTGGCTACATGTCACATTCAACTTGCTTGTTTTTTCTTCCATAGTGAGCCAAGACAATCAAAGATACAAAATATCTCTGATTTGTGTTTGGAGCGGTCCAAAAGTTATTCCGAGCAGACCAGAGAAATTCTTAACACACCACACACAGCAGGAATATCTGATAACATCACGCTTAGAGCCTTTACGGTAATCGGGGGCATCTTTGAAACTGTCAGAAGGGGAGAATTGGGTCATAATAATCTCGCCAAGTGAACCAGGCCTAAGATGATGTATTTTGATGAGGAGGAGCAGCAGCTATACTCTAAGCTAGCTCTGGATGACTCTAGCCAAGGGTGTATTCCCTCTCTACCAGTGACGGGGCTCCGGTGCCTCTATTGCTACCCATGCAATGGTCAATAGCACCAATTGAATAAGAGCAAAACTAAACAAGGTTTAGGGTAGAGCTGCACTTATTTAGGTCAGAATTCTGCATGTAGGGGTGTAACAATATCCAAATCTCACGATATGATATTGTCACGATATGAACCTCACAATACGATATTTATTGCAATATTGTGGGGAGGCTCACCGTAATACGACTCACAACATAAAATACTTGGCTGGTATCCTCTGTGCTGCGTTCACCGCTGTAGCCTCCATACTCCATGTTTGTTTATTTTTGCTGTGTGGGCTGCACGCACTCCCATTGGCGAACTTGCCGAGGACGCAGAAGCAAAGGATCATGGTCTATGTAGTTTACTTTGCTATGCTCCGGTGGAGCAGACTGAAAAGTGTTATTTTTACCTCAAGACGTGCTGTACGATATCGTGACAAGACCACGACAATATTGTGGTCATTTTACTACGACGATATCACGATATTGCCAATATTGTTACAGCCCTAGTAATGATACGTTTTTCACCCACTTATGATACTGTTGACCACTCCCTTTGGTCTCAGAGAACTGGAAGGGAACATTTTCATTCAACCACCTTTTCAGGCATATGTTGACAAATGTTGAGTACTCACCACTCCTGGAGGACCGGGGTATCCTTGGTCACCTTTGTGACCCTGTTGGAGAGATGGAGTTAGATTCAAACAGTCTGTTTCCTTTTGAACAGTTTTATTATCTTAAGTAATTAGCAGAAACCTACTCTCTCTCCATCCCTGCCTGGAAGACCAGGTAGACCCAGCTCCCCTTTGATTCCCTGGTAGTAAAAGAACGTTACAGGTGTAAATAAGACGTCCTAGGAACTGTTACATAACTGTTTTAAGGTTTATAGTTCATTAGTAGAACTCACCGGTGCTCCTGGAAGTCCAAAATCCCCGTCTTTGCCTTGCTTTCCCTTTTGGGCAAATGAAAAGCACAATCAGATTTGTTTTAGGGCAAGCAGCACTTTATGTTCAGCTTATTGTGTTACATATACCTGTTCAGTTGTTTGGAAACTCAAATATCTAATCAGCCGATTGCATGTTAGCAGTTCAATACATTTAGGCAAAGGTCATAGTTGACTGACTTACTCGTTTGCCTGCCTCTCCTGGTTCTCCCTTCTCTCCCTTCTGTCCACTATAAGGACCCTACAATAACAAGGTTACCAACGTAAGATAATAATGATAACAATAATATTGGGATTTAGCAGACAAATAGAGGACAAATACTTACAGGTGGACCTGGAAATCCGGGATCACCTAGAGGACCAGGTGGTCCCATGTCACCCTTCAAGGAGAACAGAGGGAAACGTAGCTTGTAATAAACTGTAACTTGTTGTTTTGTATTCTGACTGTTTTACTCTATCAACAAAAAACTTCTCTGCATACAATACTTTAAATATCTTTGAGTTACGGTTGTGTTGTATAACATGTGTAACAGCTGCCCATAGATATGCTAGAGTTGGAGCTCTCTGCTGACACCATGTGGCTGCAGTGAAAGTTGATATTCCTACTTTATTTTAATGTGAAACTTGGAAAAATGATGTGGGGTCCACCTTATCAAGCCTGTACTTTATTAGCATGTAATTTGGATTGGTGATTTATTTTCCACATCAGTGTTTCCATAGAACACATTTAGATCTATTATGCAGTTCCAGTTTCTTTCAGGTTGTAGCTTAATACAAGTGGAATGAAACCAGTTACTGTCAGTCACTTTTTCTTCTTTCCTTGGGAACTAGACCTAGTTTAGCATAACCAGCACACACCATTATAGCTGCACCAGTCCTTTATCCTTAGAGTAAGGCTGCTGTTATTTTAATTCTACTTTATTTAACATTACCTTTTCCCCTCTTTGAATCTCTGTCTCCTGTGGCTTCTTCTGTTCAGTTCCAGAACCACCTGGAGGTCCAGGAGGTCCTTGCAAGCCTGGCTCGCCCTGAAAAATACATAAAAAGGGGTTAAAGAAACTTTTGTGTCTAAAACTTGTTTTTTTTTAAACTCATATTGTACCTTTTCTCCTTTGGGTCCTTCAAAGTTCAAGCCCATGTTTCCCTGTTGAGGTGTAGTTATAGTGAATGACATGATTTTATATATTCAGTTATAATAAACACAACTCTTTATTAAATCAGGTGTTGGGTTAGGGTTAGGGGTGATTTTACCTTAGGCCCAGGTGGTCCAGGAGGACCTGGGCTACCCTGCAAAATCACAGGACAAAAGTTCAGCTTGAATCAGTCTGACGTCATTAACACGTGATATTATTCTGTAGCAGTCTTTCATTTTACCGAGAAGCCTGGGGAGCCTGGAGGGCCGATCGGTCCTTGTAAACCTGAAGGTCCAGGACGACCCTGTTAGAAAAACACCTTCACTTTAATTCTTACTCATGTGGGCGTGCCTCTATGTCCTCAATCTGGAGTTGAAGGTAGGAAATGATGTAAACCACTTATCTAGGATGTATTCTCACAGCTCTGCCTACCATCAGAAACAAAACCTTGAAATATTCATGAATAAGAAGAGAGAATATTTTACTCACCGGTGATCCCGGTAATCCAGGTAACCCCACCGAACCTTTCTCTCCAAAACGGTTGGTGGAAATCACATCACCCGGGTCACCCTGAGGAGGAGAAAACCAATCCAAACAGACACAGTCATGCACATATAACAGTTTTAGTGCTGCACATGTGATAATCTGATTTAGTAATTAGAATTTCTGTAAGTGTGTTATGTATGAAATTTGGTCAAATTGTGGAAAATAGCACCATCTGGTGGCGAAATATTGAAAATGCAGAATTTCTCTTTTGAATGCCATAAAACGTTAGCCTGGCAAGCCATCCTATATATATGAATATATAGTCTGGCCATGAACCATTGGCGGCTCTCAGTCGTGAGGCGGGATCTACGGTTGTCTTTCAAAAAGTCAGCACGCAATTGGATAGCGCTAGGACCAATCAGAGTAACGAACAACGTGACGTAATCGCAGTGACGGAAAAGCGGGAGGCATTAATGGCGTCTAACATCAATGATTTCTGTCGTTTTTGTATAAAAACGTGAATATCAGGTGTACTGGGACATTGCACTACTTTGTTTGATAAAAATAAGAAGCCGCTAAGTATAGCCGACAGACTTACGCACGTTGGAGTCTAAATAATCCAATGTTGATGACAAAGCCGTTTCAAACGAACGTGGTTCCTGCGCTGCCGCCATGTTGCTTGGGTTCGCGGCCGCAGCGCTGACGTCATCGGCTACTCCCGCTCTGTGATTGGCCCACAATATAGAGCGCTGTGATTGGCCCAACCAAAACTATAGCGAGCTGTGATTGGATAGACACAGCAGCGATCAGGCTGCGAGGGTTCCAATGAAGCGTGCCTAGACCAAACTCTGCAAAGCAAGAATTTGGTCTAGTTCACTAGGCTAATAAAATGTAGCTTCCATTAAAAACAATTGGCATGATAAACTCACAAATTAAATTTTAATGCATAAAATTATTGTGATGAACAATTTAATGATTTTTTATTCATTTATTAATAAGCACTGCATTGAAAATGCTCAAAAATTTGATGATTTACATCTTAAAAATTTATTAACAAGCTAATTTTTAGTAAATAAAGTTAAAAGCAACAAAATGAGCCAGTAAAGCCAAGAAAATAACTCAATATAGTCATTTAGGATTCAAAATGTGACCAGAATTAGCCAAATATTTAGTTTCAGATCATCTAATTTTCAAAATTGATTGTCAGGAAAATGTGTAGTAGTTACTGAATGTTATGTTTTACACTTACCTTTGGTCCTGGAAGACCAGGTGGACCCTATAAAAGAGGATAAAGACAAATTTATATCAGCAGAACTGAAGAAAAGAGGCTCAAGATCTGGTTAAATCACTACTTTCCTCATAAATCCATAAAGACAATTTCACGTCACTGTGCAAAGACCTAGTTAGGTCGTCCTACAGACGTGGTCTAGACCGACGGACTACATATAGACATGATCTGCACGTCCATGCGACGTTGAAGATTTACAAGGCAATAAGAACCCCTTTTGACCCTGGAACACCAACACTCTTTCCCCCTCGCTTGTTGTGTGTCCACAATATAGGAAATATTTTATGTCGCAACATTTAAATTTTTTTGCGATATTTTCTAAACTTGCGATACTAAAAAAATGTTAACATATGACTTGAATAGTAAGTTATTCTATACTCCTGCCATCTGGTTGACTATTATTATTTATTTATTTGACTTATGTTTATGAGGATAAAAACTGCTTGTTTGTATTAACTTGTTGCTGTTTTGCGATTTTTTTAGCACACATCGTGACTATCGTGCACAATCGCAAAACGTAAAACAGCTCTATCACACTTAAGCCTAGATTATACTTCTTTGTCGCCAAACTCAGGCTCACGCATACTTAATGATGGAGTTGTTTTCCTTTTATACTTCATCGATTGTATGTCCGTGTTACGAATTCAGGACAGCAGGGGGCGCAAATCTTTTTCGGCTGGTCTGCCTACCGCTGCAGTGACGTCTTTTATCATGAGAGTTTCTTTACTTCAGATTTTAAACGCTAATATCTTTAAGAAGTTGTGAATTTAAATAGAAATTTTAGATTATTGTGTTGATATTGGAATTTGCAATGCAATGCAATGGCCGTCAGAGAGCAAGTTTCCATTGAGCTGGAACTGCTTTATCTCAAGGAATGAAAAATTTTGTTCCAAATAATTAAACGAGAGCGATTGAGACAGCATCCACCGCTGTTGTTGGGACGACCAATCACAGACAAGTAATCTCTGTTGTGTTCGACGGATAGTTGAAAAATTGGGCTCTTCTTCGGAGAGCCCTTGCATCGACAGATAATGGCGCTGTGTGTCTTCGGACCTCCGCAGACAGCGAAGTATAAACTAGGCTTCAGATCTGACCTACAGGGTAGATTAAACTCATTAAGTCACGGATGTGACATGTTTCCATTCATCAGCCAGCAGACACCTGCCTCAGCTCTTTCCTGTACACATTCCCAATGGATTGGTCATTGGGAATGCTGTGGATACTAAACCAATCAGAATTGTTGAGCCACCTTGAAGAAATCAGCAATACTACCAACCAGGGTGGTTTTCTGGGTTAAATGTGTAGCTTGGTAATCTACTTTGGCCCTGGTTCCTGTAGTGGGAACAGATTGGGAATGGCCTCAGGAACATACCCTGGAAAAGATTCCTGAAGGGGAAACAGGCCTAAATATCCAACAACTATTAAAATCAAGCTAGCTCCTTATTATAGTCAGATTCTAAAATAGAAGAAGAGAATGATCGTGAAGGCAGATGTGTTGTTTGTAGAAGCAGCACAACGCCGTTACGACATCTCTGACGCAGCTTGATGTTCCTCGTGACCTCGTCTCACTCAACAACTGAGTCAAGCCCAAAGATTTTCTTACGATTCTTCCATGAGCACAGATTTTGTCAACAATCGAGGGCTGGCTCAATGACTTCTGAATCAACTCTTACTCACCAACAATCCTTGCTGTCCAGGAATTCCTGGATTTCCTGGGAATCCTCTTTCACCCTGCAGATGAAATTTATCAAGAGTATTAATAAAGGTAACAAACACTGATCAAATATTTGTTAGGATCTGACAAACATCATCTTTTTATTTGTAGTCTTTGACAGGATACCTTTGTCCCGTTACAACCCGGCACTCCTCTTGGGCCTGGAGGCCCGTCTTGTCCTGGTAGACCCTGAAGCGAAGTAGACAGGAAGTTTGATCGCATTGGCTAGTTTGACAGGAAATCAGCTGCCTAAGAGTTGCTTTAGATTTTTCCTAAAAACTCACAGGTTGTCCTGGTAGTCCTGGGAATCCTGGCATTCCTGGAGGACCCTGTTGGAGGTAAACAGAGAAAAAAGTGGGTTCAGTTAAAGAATAGGGAGTGGGAGATTCAGCAGTTTGTTTCTTCATAGTTAGAAAGAGAAAGAAATGAAGACATCTACTGGCCACTAGGGGCATTACAACTAATTAGTGGTAAAATGCATCTAAAATTAGACCGTAATAAATAAACAATTATCTATCTTTATCTATAAATAGTTTGAATTAACAATAAAAAATAAATAATTCCATAACTAAAAGTAAATATGTAAATATTGTCTAGTTTTTTAGTTTAATCTGGACTAAATTTAATTTGAAAGGAAAACTCAATGACTCACTCGTATTCCTTTTGGACCAACTGGTCCTTGAGGTCCATCACTTCCCTGTAAGGCAGAGCCACAAAAGCAGAAAATAGAAACAATGGGTATGTTGTTGTGGAAGTATTTGTGTTATTTAATCAAATAATGCAAATAATTTCACTGTCCAAGTGTAAAATAAACAGTTGTACAAAAGAAAACAGCAAAAAAATTAGAAGTGAATGATAATAATTTGCAGTGTATTGAAAGCTTAATTTGAAATGGTAGCAAAATATTTAATAATTAAGCTAATATTTCAATTACATTTTATGAAGTGCATCATTTTACCAACTTGTATCAATATTTCTTGAATGAAATGTTTTCAAATGGACACAAGTCAGAACTTTGAGCTGGTCAGTTCAGCATCTGGACTTCCTTTAACCTCTCATAGAGCATTGTGGCAGATTCACATCAAATCCTTTCTGGTCTACAGGAGTACTAGGATTAGTGCCTTCATCATAAACAAGCCATATCCAGTCCTACACATGTCTACTGCCCTCTGGTGGAGGAGCTACAGGTGGCAAATGGTCAGTTTTAATTATGTGATTCTGTTATAGAATTATTGTAATAGCATTACATAATAAAATAAAATAGATATATATTTTTTATATTTAACCTTTATTTATCCAGGTGAACTGTTTGAGAACTACTTCTCATTTACAAACATGACTGGTATTACATAGTTGTAGACAATTCAATATAGTTCTACTATTATGTTACATTTTTATGAAATTGAAAGTATTTCTTATCCAAAAATGAATGAAAAAAATCATTTTTGGATATAAATGTCAGTACTGGTTGTAGAGAAACCCAAAAACGTTTTACCCTATACGTCAGGGGTAGGGAACCCAGGTCCTGGAGAGCTGCTATCCAGCATGTTTTAGTTGTTTCCCTGCTTCAACACAGTGGATTCACCTGTTCAGCAGCTCATCAGGCTCTGCAGAAGCCTGCTGATTAAAATCAGGTGTGTTGAAGCAGGGAAAACTCTAAAACATGCTGGATAGCGGCTCTCCAGGACCAGGGTTCCCTACCCCTGCTATAAGTTCTAGATGTAATTAAACAAAAAATTTCACCCAACCAGTGATTCTAAACCAAGATCAGTCCTTAAACGTAACTATAAAACTTGCATCATTATCACCTGACTTCTTTCACCTTTAAGTATCAAACAGAACCCACCTTCTCTCCTCTGGATCCGATGGGTCCTTCAGGTCCGGGGAACCCAGGGACACCTGGCTGTCCGGTGAGACCCGGTAGACCCCTCTCACCCTGTAAGCAGACACAGCGTTATTGGAGGAGAAATGACAGCTGTGTTTAAATGAATGTTGCTTTTATTTAAGAGTTTCACTATGAATCAGATCTGATTGTCATATACATTAATATAAAACAAAAATTATATTTATATTAGGGGTGCACCGCTTGGTTTTTGATTGGCCCCAATCTCAGGTTTCTCTCGAGATCGGTGATCGGCCAAAACCTGCAATCGGTGCACCTCTAGTTAATGTTAAAGCAAATCATTTCTATAGAACATTTTTTTTGGACAAGTGTGTCAAAACAGGTACAAAAGTTTTCAAAATTAGAAAAATGAAAGTCTAAAGGAACAAATGTGATTTTGTAGTTCAAACAGCAATGCTAAATATGTTAATTTATATTTGAGAACATCACCTCATGTCCAGTTGAAACTGGTATTGTTTCATGAGTATTCATATTGGTTTTCTTAATAAAAGGAAATTGAAGCATTGACGTAATCTGCTTTTAGTTAAGATAAAATTGATATCGGCAAAAGTCGGTATCGGCAAGCCAGGTTTTTCTCAAGATCAGTGATCGGGGAAAAAAAGGCAATTGGTGCACCCCTAATTTGAATTTTAAGGCTAGAACATACATTTTATAGTGCAATAATGTGAAAACATGTTGTAACTTAAAAATATATGTTGTAAAAACATAAAATATAATGTTTCAAAATAAAATAAAATGTCAAAAAGAAGGGGTTTTTAAAGAACGACATAGTGTGAATCATTTTAGTTTTGACATTAATATGCTTCCATAGACGGAACCAATTTCTGTCTGCTGGGTCTATGAACCTGGCTTTGAGCTTAAGACCAAAAAGAGGTACGAAAATAGTTCATTGCTTCACACAAGAACTTTGGAAAAAAAAATTCTATCAACAATGTTCATTAATATTTTTAATAAACTGGAAGTCAGCACAGTCAGGAATCCAAAGTGGTATTTATTTATATTGCTTACAATACTTATATAACTTTACAATTCTTATAAAAAATGACTTATGTGTGTTATTCTAATAGAGAAAATATCTGTTTTTTAGTAAGAGAGATATTTTAAAAAAAGAACGTGCTGATTTCTGTTTTTTTTATTTAAACAGCAGCTGGTGGGTTTGTTATGATGCTTTCAGCAATTAATTGACAAAATTTCTGTCCCCATGTAATGTAAAATAATATTGATACAGTGAAATATTGCAATGCTTTTTTTTTACGATACTGAATTTGTATTTAAAAGCTGTGCATCCCATTTTATTGAGAATTTACAAGCGAATTTTGCTGTATTTCTATTGTGTGGTGCAATTGAGACTCCGACTGCTAGGTGGCAGCTGAGTTTAGGGCCTGAGTTGTCCAAATAAATTCAGTCTTTTATCTGTCTATTATCTGACTTTGAGTATCACAATATATCGTATTGTCTCCACTTGTCGGGGGAGCCTAAGTCTCCCCCCCTTCCAGTCGGCTCATGGGTCCCCAGAACAAGAAGAAAAAAATGAATGGAAGTGAACGGGGCTATAAAAGTTATTTTCTAATCTGCTTTGCCTTACGTCCTGAATCACACATATGTTGTACTTCAATTTAAATAATAAATAATTATGTGTGTAGCTTGTAAAAATTTGTAATTAAAATGACTACGAGTCAGATGTCGCATATATGACGTCACCACAGAACCTCTTCTACTCAGCGCAGCTGCTACTTACCACATGACCAGATTTATGGTGATTTTCTCCACGTTTAATGCTCCTTTTTTCATCTGAGCTCGCTAAACTTACAGCCATTTTATTTGTCTGGTTTGTCAATTTAGTGAGACGAATATTTGTAGTTCTATATGTATTTTCACACAAAACCTGAAATAACTATTGCTGCCTGTTGAAAATAAGCACTTTTTTGGCATCAAAACGTGTCTTTAAAATTCAAGGACATCATATGTGAAATCCATGACACATAACAAACAGAATTAGAAAATAGCCTTTAACCTGTCATAGACTCCCATTCATTTTTTGGGCAGTCGGGGACCCATGGTCTGGAAGTAGTCGGGCATGACTTAAACTCCCTGTTGTCATTAGTGCTGCCAAGATCATTCAATTAATTATGATTATCGATTACCAAAATCGTCAACGACAAACATAATAATCAATGTCATCCATTATTTTATAACTGCTGCTGTATCTTCCACTGCTCTGTCTGCTTTCTGCCCTTGATGCACTTGTGCAGTAGTGCATTCAGGGTCAGCCATGGCTTCGCTGGAAAGCGTAAACAATCATGACGAGCCGGCAATGGAGCTCGAAAGTTTGTGAGCATTTTATAAAAAGTAAAACAAGTACATTATGCATTTACATAATGTTACAAACACGCCCATTTTTTTTATAATCCTACCTTTCAATGTTAAAAAGCATGGCTCTTCAGTAGATGACCAAACTATATTTATATAGTGCCTTGTTTCCTCCTTTTCTATTATTTCCATTATACACCCTCATTCCTCACTGTAGATAAATAACTGATAGACCATCATAGGGCTGGGCGATATGGCCTAAAATCAATATCACTGTATACTGAGTTCGCCTCGATAATGATAAATGGACGATAACTACATGTATGTTCAAAAACAATCGTCCACTAGATGGGGCTGTTACGTTGTCATGTGACTCAAGGTGGTACAGCTTCTTAAAGGGACATGAACGTCGCCAACCTACACACATCTTTTCACTTTTTTTTATTACAGAATTTATTGACATGGGAATTATATCGGTTAGAGTCAGAAATGTTTGCCAGCCCTGGTACATCACTTTAAAATGACTCATTTTGAAACACCCCTTTATAACATCCAGCTTAATGGAAAGTAAAAGTACATAAAGCAAAATAAAATACCACTAAACCACTACACAGCTACTTTTATATGCTGTAACCAAATGGTTCAATTTCTCATAAGTAACATATATTCAGATAATGATCATAAAAACTGTTCATAAGTGTCAAAACACATTAAATCCATCAAACAGGGTAGTCTCTGGTGGTGTCTGAACCAGTGTTCTGTTATGGAATTGAAGTTTTAGTAATTATGTACACTTATTTTTATGTCTGCAACACGAATTTACCAGGTAAACTTGGACGTTCTTATCAGAATGTATTCTATACAAACATAGATGTAAATATTAGTTTTATTGCACTAAAGCACTTTAACATTCCACACGTGTACATACACACCTTGGCTCCTTTTACTCCACTGCAGTCACATTTGGAACCCCCACATCCATGACAAGCCTGGTGAGGAACCAAAGAGGACAAAAATAAAAACTTTAATATGTAGTCATGGCAGGTTATCATACATAAGAATATATGCATGTGTAAATACCACAACAATAAAATTAAAGACCTTTACTGTCTGTAAAGATGCTCTGAATAAAGAGTTTCTGCATGTTCTTCAATCCCACCACTAGAGGGCACTCTAACTCTGCTGCTTTTTTCTTCTCCACTCAACACATTTTTTCCCACAGATGAGGATTCCCCATCAGGTTGGTTTGATAACTGTAGGACAAGGTCAGAGAGACCCAAACATCGGGCTAATCTCAAGGGGAAAAAATCACCTGCTTTTGCCAAAATCGAGCCGTCTCAGGGAAGTGAGAAGACACCGTAGGGTTAAAGAAGAGCTGAGAGGAGAAGAGGGAGTGCCCAGCTGCTGATTAAGTTTTCCCATGCTCTGTTGATACAACAGATGCCAGACGGGCATCAGCGGCACGCATGCCAGGCAGCCAGGTTGTGAGAAAGACAGATAGACGCAGCAGCTGGCATTCTTCTGTGTCTGCGACGTTTGGGGTTTTGGGTTTTAACACATCCAAACAAGTTGCTCTGCTAGAACCAGAACTAACCCTGTTGGTTTTCTTGAGATGTGGATGTATTGTTGTACACATGTCCTGACAGTCTTCAGATGGGATGATAACCTGGAAAAATGAGGAGATAGAAGCCACTGATGTGGCATTGCACAAAGTCCAACACCATGAGAGTGGACTCCAGTGATCTAGTGAGCGTCAGAACCATTATACCATAGTACAGGGGTTCCCAAAGTTTTTTCTTTGAGGACCCCCTTGCTCATGTTCAAGACAAGCCAGGACCCCCAAACACAACTCCTACATGCATAAACAAATTAAATGTGATCTTTTGCAAACTTTCTACAGACATACAGAGTTATAACTTTTATATGGAGTTGTGATTATACTGTAGGGTGTGTTATTGGGATTTTGTAAATGTAATTTTTACAAATAAAATCTTGCTAACCTCAGCAAAGACAAAATTGTGGGGACCCCCTGCAATCTTATGGGGACCCCCTTGGGGGTCCCGACCCCCAATTTAGGAACCCCTGCCATAGTACACCAGTAAGATATCTCCCAGTGATGAACTTCTATGGATATTTCACACAGCAGAAGCCCTATGTGGGAGAGGAGGAGCTGAGGACCCACCAGGGAGGAAGTAGGTCCTACAGGGAGGTGGAAAGTCATACATCGGAAATTCTGAAGGGGACCTCCTAACTGGGAGAGTAGATCCAACAGATCCCAGGAAGAAGCTCAAGAATCATAAGGACCATTAAGCTCCCAGGACTCTGGTTTATAAGACTTTTCACCTGCAAAACCGATCATGTTGAGCCGATTCCAGTCACCAGATCATTTTATGGTGCATCTTGTAAAAAAAAACAGCACATAATAAAATATATTAGTTATGTTTTTGATGTCTAATAAACATTTTTGTGACAACAGCAAAAACATTAAATTAAAGATTAAAAATCGATATTTGGAATTGGCCTAAAAAATCTCTATCGGTGCATCCTGATCTTAACACGTCACTGTTAGTAGATCTGGATAGTTAAAGTATGTGTGTTATTTGTGTGTGTGTGTGTGTGTGTGTGTGTGTGTGTGTGTGTGTGTGTTCACATTCATGGAGAGGTGTTATTAGAAGCCTTAGATCTCCACATTAGCCTCTGGTCTGCTTCAGCTCAATGCAGTCTGCTCTCCCACGCCCAGGCCTGCAGCTCTCCCTCCTTTCACCTCTTCACCTCTGTTTTCCTGTCATTTTTACGCTCATCCCTATTTTCTGTACACACAATCTGAAGATTTTCATGTAGTTCAGCTAAAGCCAGGAGCTAGTGGACACCAAGTCTAGGTTTTGTCAGAAGATAAACGGACACTTTTCTGTTCTTGTTTTACGTTACAGGCCTTCTCAGCTCAGATGAGGTCACGTCCATGTCTCAGTCAGGAGTTAGACTACTGTGCTAACATGGGCTTTACAGATTGTTGTGAATCCATTTAAAGAGTTAGCAGTTAGGACTAAATATGCAGACAGATTTTTAAAGATAAATTGATTTCTAGTGTTTCAGGACTCACAGAGGCCTTGACCCCAACTTTGGAGACCATTGGGCTATATTCATTGCAAATTTGCACAAACTGATTAAGATCTGCTCAGAAATGTTGTCTGTGCAGCTTTTTTAGGATGTTTGTTTTCCATGAGGAAGTTTGGGTGAACTGGTCCATGTCTAGCAAAAAGAGAATTTCATGACTGTGATTGTTTGCCGTATTGTTCGTGCCTGCTTGCGTCTCAGAAGTAAAGATCTAAATTGGAATGCTATCACGTTAAAACCTAGTTTTAAAAACTAACATCAGGTTATTTGGAGGAGATCAAATCTGATCTCACAGATAGCTGCCAGATCTCATGTAATCTGCTAGCTGTTAGCTGTAATCTGCTAGCTATTAGCTGTAATCTGCTAGTTGTTAGCTGTAATCTGCTAGCTATTAGCTGTAATCTGCTAGCTGTTAGCTGTAATCTGCTAGCTGTTAGCTGTAATCTGCTAGCTCTGCCAGTACGTGTTGTCAGTTACTTTCAGCTACGACCATGTGACTTTTTAGCTCAATATCTAAAAAGTTAGTCATTTTTGTGCCCGTGGCCGCCATCTTGAATTTGGTTGACTCCACATCCAATGAGCCTTTTCTAGAAGCTTCACTAAAATTCATCCAGTGGTTTGTGAGTTATTTTGCTAACTGGCCAACAAACATGGGCAAAAACATTAGCAAAATGGCCTGTATTTGTATAGCGCCTTCTTAGGGTTTCTACAACCCCCCAAGGCGCTTCACAACACAATCAGTCATCCACACATTCACACACTGGTCGGGATGAGCTACAATGTAGCCACAGCTGCCCTGGGGTGCACTAATGGAAGGAAGACTGCTGAATACTGGCGCCACCAGTCCCTCCAACCACAGAGGCAAGGTGGGTTAAGTGTCTTGCCCAAGGACACAACAGCCGCATTCTCTGGCGGGAGCCGGGATCAAACCTACAACCTTCCGATTACTGGACAACCCGCTCTACCTCCTGAGCTACTGCTGCCCACCTCTTGTTACTTGTCAGTAAATGCTGGTGAAGGTTCTCAGTCATCCAGGTCATGGTAATCCAAGGGGTTCAAATGAAGGCAACTGGACCTCTTTGGTTTCTTGAAGACGTTTCGCTTCTCACCCGAGGAGCTTTGTCAATTCTGACTGGAATATGGGAGGGTCGATCTTATAAACTGTAGCTGTCTATTGTTGCTCAACGAGCAGCATCTGCCTGTGAATGCCCCTCCTCCCTACCTCTTGATGAGTCGTTAGCATCGTTAGCCTCTATTGTTTGGGAGTCGTGTTGATTAGATGCATCAAATCAACCCAAACGTTCTAAAAGGAGATCCTCAACTGTCTCTTTTATGGACTGTGCAATGACTAGCATCAACTAAAGAAGCCCCCCCTTCTCCCCAGTCCCAAGCACAAAACACAAGAATCATTTGTCAAGTTATTGGAGCCCATTTCCAGAACATTGTAGCTGGTAATATCACGAGTGAGGGCAGGGTGGAGTGTGAGATTGATAGGCGGATTGGTGCTGCGTCTGCAGTGATGCGGGCGTTGTACCGGTCTGTAGTGGTGAAGAGAGAGCTGAGCCGAAAGGCGAAGCTCTCAATTTACCGGTCGATCTACGTTCCTACCCTCACCTGTGGTCACGAGCTTTGGCTAGTGACCGAAAGAACGAGATCGCGGATACAAGCGGCCAAAATGAGTTTTCTTCGCAGGGTGGCTGGGCTCTCCCTTAGAGATAGGGTTAGAAGCTCGGCCATCCGGGAGGCGCTCGGAGTAGACCCGCTGCTCCTCCACATCGAGAGGAGCCAGTTGAGGTGGCTCGGGCATCTGATTAGGATGCCTCCTGGACGCCTCCCTGGTGAGGTTTTCTGGGCACGTCCAACCGGGAGGAGACCCAAAGGAAGACCCAGGACACGCTGGAGAGATTATGTCTCTCGGCTGGCCTGGGAACGCCTTGGGATTCCCCCGGAGGAGCTGGCCCAAGTGGCTGGGGAGTGGGAGGTCTGGGCTTCCCTCCTTAAGCTGCTGCCCCCGCGACCCGACTCCGGATAAGCGGCAGAAAATGGATGGATGGATGGATATAGCAGGTAATGATGAAACATCCAGCCTTAGTCCACTTTCAGCAGGATTGACCTCATTTTTTTAAGGTTATGAAAAATGTACAGCAATGTGTTTTTAAAATAGTGCTTGCATGAGCAGCTATGGGATTTTATAGATTAGAGTTGTTTTAAGTTGGCAGAAATAGGTATAGCTCAACTATTTGTTATTCTTTTTACAACATTTCTCCAGAAACACAATAGTAGTTCACCTAAAGCCTAGTTTATACGTCTTCATCTGTGTCGGTACGAAGACACGAAACGCCATTATCCGTCGTCACAAGGGCTGTCCAACAAGCTCACAAGGACGGATGGCTTAGAGCCCACTTTTCTAAATATCCATCAAAACACAATACACACACAACACATTAACACAATATAAACACACTAGAGACGTGGCTACAATGATGGCGGGATACTTCAGAAAAATGCTACGCCCTCTGCTGTCCTGGCGGAGAATTGCGTCACAACAATGACCCACAAACAAAGAAGTATAAAAGGAAAATGTCTCCGTCAGTACGTGTGAGAGACGTTTAAACTAGGCCTAATGATTTAATCATCAACCAGTAAGTGTGGTAATAACTCATGTGTGTGAAAACCCCTCTTTATTTGGAGCCCAGGTTGGGTACCAGCATGGAAAACCAGGAAATAAGAGCCTTGATTGTTTCTGATGCTTCACTGTAGCAGATCCTGGGACACAACCAGTGGCGGTCCGTCCTACAGGCGAACTAGGCAGCCGCCTAGGGCGCCATCCAGAAGGGGGCGCCAAACTGCGCTCACACCACCACTCACTCCCCAAAGAAAAAGCATGTCAAAGCTGTCAATTTATATCTGTATTCTGCAATATTTTAAAAAAGATTTTGCTAATTTACTGAACAAAGCCAGTTATATTCCCATCCAGCTGTCTTCAATCCCACTCTGAGCTCGGCTGCCTGCCCTGTTCTGCTCAGAACCTGCTAGCAGAGACACATGTGGGACGTACGGTCAGGTTCTGTGTGTGAACGGCTGAACCCCTGCGAGGATGAAGGGGGCCGTTTTGAGGGAGAAAAAAGAACAAGAGAAAGTTGCAAAGGACAAAGGTATGTACTTTTGTTTAGGTTTGTTTGTTTCATATTCTCCGATTAGCATATAACAATGCTAGCTAGTTGACAGTAGCCAAAGCAGAGTCATGTCATCTAGTTAACGAGGGTGTGACGTCACGTTTTGTTGCAGTTCTGTCTCACGGAAATTTCCCGGAAAATCCCCGCCCCCTCTTCACGGAGACCGGAGATGTTCAGTGAGCATTTAGCTGCACCGTGACAGCGAAACAACAGCTGGGGTCATCGTGTTCTAGGAAATTAAAAGGTTAAGAGTAATCCAAGTCAGATGTGAAAAGTCCATTTACAGTTCCTGTTAAACGTTTGATAACTTTATTATTTGAAAAATAAATATTGGGAAGGATGGATTTTAGCAGCTATAATAGCTTTGTACACTCTTGGCATCCAGGTTATTTTCCTGTTTATCAGTGAAATACAGTTTTACATCTAACCACAGTCAAACTACAGGTCAAACTTAAAAAAATGATAATTTGGAGCAAAAGTTCATTTATGTCAATAATTCAACTTAAAAGGTGAAACTAATATATGAGAGACTCGTTCCATGCAAAGCCAGATATTTCAGCCTTTATTTGTTATAATTGTGATGATTATGGCTTACAGCTGATGAAAACCCCACATTCAAAATGTCAGACAGTTAGAATGTTATGAAATCAATAAAACAAGGACTTTAAATAGAGAAATGTCAGACCTCTGAAAAAGTAGAATCATGCATCTGTACTTGGGCCCCTTTTGCTGTTAATGAAATAAATTAACTCTTGCACCATATTGTAATTTTCACCTGTACTAAACTCAGTGCAGATAAGGATATCAACATGNTGCTCCTCAGCTTCTCTGCTTTCCTCAGGTGAGTCTATTGTGTCGGTAAATACTTATGATTAAAATAGTGACTTGTGTGAAGAATGTGGTACCATGACATCCAATGTATTTCCTCTGGTTTTCTCATTATATTTATGGACCTAGAGCCACCAGAGGAGACGTTACAAGAGCATGCTGCTCTTCCTGTCACTAACTACTGCACCTGGTTGTTCAGGTGAGTGACTTCTGCTCATATTGACAGCAACATTGATTCCACATTTGCTGTGTGCCTAATTAATTATACAATTTTTTATCTATAACTCTATTTTATTCATGGAATAATGCATTCTTTAAAAATATATCAGGTTGCAATTTGTGTTGCAGTCACACAGTAGCTATTTACATGTGTTATAGTTATTCTATATTTTGTGTACATGTGGTGTAATTCAGCTCATGTTTAAGATCAGAATTTGTGCTTCATGTGTCCTGTAGATGCAGTAAGAAGTGCCAGTCCATCATCACTTGATCCTGCATCTATAGAGAACAGAGTTGGTTTGGACAGGACCACATCAGGTAACACCTGATTTCATTTTTCCTCTGACATGATGGAAGAAGTTTCTACTATCACTTTAGCAGAACCTCAGTAAATGGAGAAAAATAATCATAAGAAGCTTGTTTTTGGTGCAAACTTTTTCCTGCAAAAGATATTTCTTAACACATAGAGAACTGAGTTACTTGGAAAATGTAAGTGCTGCTTTGACCAGCCATGAAAACCAATATAATTGGCTTTGAAGAAATGTGCACATATTGTTGCATGATTTACTAGAATGGTTTAAATAAATGTACAGCGATTTGTCAACAAGGTATTTTTGTGTTGTTTTTTTTTTATTGGGTCTGGGGGGGGGGCAATGCTTGAGCTCGCCTAGGGCGCCAAATGGTCTAGGACCGCCCCTGGACACAACACACAAACAAGGCAAATGATGGAATTGGTGCACTGCTCAAAAGCACTTGTGAACTAGGTTTGAACCAACAACTGAACAATAAAACCAAGAGAGAATCTAAAAATGTTCATTTTTCAACCAGAAAAGTCAAAAACTGTTTTAACAGAAAACCTAAAACTACAAGCTGCCTGAAGCAATAAAAGCTGTGCTTAAACTGCTAGATCCAGGTGAGCGGAAGGCATTTACCCTACCTGAGGATTAGATTGGCGAGACTGGAATCCCCCCTCCCCCACTTATCCAAGACTGATCATTAGACAGGTATAGACACTGTCCTAGGCTGAACACACACGTGCAGAAACACAAAGACACACACATGTGGTCCTGGTTCAGAGAAACAAACATTTTGAATGAGTGTATCTTAAACATGTGAAACAGTCTGATCTGACAAGAGTGTTGCTGCTTTTATGGCTTTTAAATGAAAGGAAAACATCACATGGAAGCATGACATCATCTGTAATTCAGGTGTAACAAGCGGAGGAAAAATTAGATCAAACAAGAGAAACTGATGGAAACAGGAGATTATATTTATATTATAAAAAGCTAAAATTATTTGACTGATTTTTTTAATTCATACTCCTCAAAAAAGCCATAAAATCGACATTTTAGTAAACAATCTGAACATAAAAATGTTAAAAAGTGTTAACAGACTGTTGGATAAACAAACCTCATTGTTCTAGAAATGCACCTGGGGGCCTCAGATGGCCCCTGGGCCACACATTTAGGAGATCCATTAGATTTCCAAGTCATATTGATATTACATTAACAACAAATTATCAAAAAATATTGGGATACAATATTTGTGGTGCAGAACCAGGATATCTGAAGCAATCTGCAGAGACAGAAAAGCACATCTGTAAACACGCCTCACCGTCTGCTGCACCCTTTCACCTCACTTCAGCTGAAACACTCAAAAAATACAGCAATCCATGCACCTCCTACATTTATACACTAACTCTATAAAGAGTGTTAACACTTTTCTTGGAACTTGAAGCTTAAGGTGGAATTTCATCTAAACAGACTGAGAGGGTTGAGAAAACATCATTTCATCCACGTCAGCTGCAAGAAACAGTGTTTATTCATCCAGAAAGAGCAAAAAATAAATAAATAATAATAATAACAATATAACATATTAACATTTAACTAGCTATTTCCTAGAAAATGATAAATGAACTTGAACTAGTTGATTTGGGGGCTACAGATCAAGTTTAGTTTTCTCAGAAGGTAAATTTTAAACAGAATTTCAGTTAAAATAATGGTATTTTTAGATTGTTTTTAAGTGTTTCTGTGTGAATTATAAATAAGTACCATTTTATCAGCTGTAGCTCACTTCCTGAACAGCCTAAACTCAGAAAACTAGCACTTGCATCATCTAGGATTGATAAGCTAATGGCTAGTCTGAGACCAAAGTGAATTACTGCTTAAAACAGTTTCAATCTCTCATAGTTCTCAATATAAATGTTTCTAAAACTGTTAGAGCTTGGCCTGACATCCAGAAAGCCCGTGTGTACTAACAAGGGCTGCATTCCACTCCTGCAGATGTTTATGCTGGTTGTTCCGTAAACATGCAAACAAGCAGAACGCTTTCCCAGGGGAAAGCAGTGAGTTAAATCCTAATTATTTATGGTTTTTCCATGCAAAAATTCACTTGAAATTAGCTGAAACTCTGGACAAACTGGTGCTATACAATTACCAGCATAGTATCACTCACTGTTACGAGTCATGCAATAATAATAATAATAATAATAATAATAATAATAATAATAATAATTTATACTGTTATTATGATTATTAGTATTTTTAACTAAGGGTTTATAGTTGTACAGATCCTAAACATATATAAAGTCTGTTTCAGTTCTTTCAGGGAAGAAAAATCAATCAAATCCTGCAGGTTTAATAAATGCGGTGGCCCGGTCTGGCTCTACAAGTTCCCACACGCCTTGCCTTCACTTCATCTCATGCATCACCATTTGGCACGATGCACCGTAGCTACAGGCAAGGTAAAAATGAAAGGTGGGAGCGGCGGCTCTCCAGCAGCATACCTGGAGATGTGCAGCTTGAGGAAGACTGAGAGTTGGCAGGTAGGAGTGAAAGGAAGAGAGAAGGAAGTGTTCTAGATCAGATGTTTAAACATCTGTGTAAACCTTGCAGCTCCCAGCAAACAGATGGGTTTTCCTCTCAATCTGGATCCTGGAGGTGGGTTGCTGTTTAGATTAGCTTCAGCTTTACCTTAATATTTACCCCGGAGCTTCTGCTGAAGACACAACTATCTGAGATTGTGCGATGAAGAGGAGGAAAACATGTGACAGCTGTTTATCTCTTTCTTTTCCCACTCCTCCTCCAGCTGATGTGACAGTAGGTCAAAGCGCCGGTTCACTGAGAAACCAATAATACTTGGTCACTCTGAGTTTCACATACAGGCTGAATGTGCTAAATGGTCTTCTACACCTGTTTCTTGCATTAGCCACAGATAGAAAAGAGACAGGGAAACGCTAGTCTTCTACGTCACAGAGAAATATTTGCATTCATGGCCTCGCCCACCTTGGCTTGTGCCAGCTGAAGGTTGTTGTTGGTTTAGCGTCCAGGAGAAAGCAGAGCACGTCTCGGGTAGTAGAAGCTAACCGTTAGCATTAGCAACTCCACAACAAGGCGGAACATTTTCAGGTTTGTGTTATTTGTGGAGATAAAACATCAACGTTACATTTTTAAACCCAAGAAAGAAGAGTGAATGATGGCAGCGGAAGAGTAGCGTTGTCGTTAGCCAATCAGTGGCAAGATGATTGCATATCATGAATATTAATGAGTAAAATACCAAATCCTGCTGTTTTCTGTCCTCCCACTCCTCCAACAAACCTTTACTTCCTGAAACAGGAGCGTGAGAGCTTTTTTTCCTTTTTCAAATAGCGATGCCCTAATGTCAACCACTGATTATTCCTATTTAACTCGATACATCCAATTGTACTTCTGGCTTATTTTGAACTTATTTGTTATAATTTGTGCCTTTTAATAATTTACAAACAACAAAACACATTTGCATTGTAAAAAAAATTTAGTGTTTTTGGATATTTTTTTGATGATTACAATAAATGGAATCAGTGTTCCCTCGCCCGGACGCGGGTCACCGGGGCCCCCCTCTGGAGCCAGGCCTGGAGTTGGGGCACGCTGGCGAGCGCCTGGTGGCCGGGCTTTCACCCATGGAGCCCGGCCGGGCATAGCCCGAAGAGGAGACGTGGGTCCCCCTTCCCATGGGCCCACCACCCGTGGGAGGGGCCAAAGGGGTCGGGTGCAATGTGGAAAGGGTGGTAGCCGAAGGCAGGGACCTTGGCGGTCTGATCCTCGGCTACAGAAGCTGGCTCTAGGCACGTGGAATGTCACCTCTCTGGTGGGGAAAGAGCCGGAGTTGGTGTGTGAGGTTGAGAGGTTCCGACTAGATATAGTTGGACTCACCTCAACGCATGGCTCTGGCTCTGGAACCAGTTTCCTCGAGAGGGGTTGGACTCTCTACCACTCTGGAGTTGCTCCCACTGAGAGGCGCCGAGCAGGGGTGGGCATACTTCTTGCCCCCCATCTTGGTGCCTGTACGTTGGGGTTTACCCCGGTGAGCGAGAGGGTAGCCTCCCTCCGTCTTCGGGTGGGGGGACGGGTCCTGACTGTGGTTTGTGCTTATGCACCAAACTGCAGCTCAGACTACCCACCCTTTTTGGAGTCCCTGGAGGGGGTGCTGGAAAGCGCTCCTTCGGGTGACTCCCTCGTTCTGCTGGGGGACTTCAATGCTCACGTGGGCAACGACAGTGAGACCTGGAGAGGTGTGGTTGGGAGGAACGGCCCCCCTGATCTGAACCCGAGTGGTGTTCTGTTATTGGACTTCTGTGCTCGTCATGGATTGTCCATAACAAACACCATGTTCAAGCATAAAGGTGTCCATATGTGCTCTTGGCACCAGGACACCTTAGGCCGCAGGTCGATGATCGATTTTGTTGTCGTTTCATCTGATCTGCGGCCGCATGTCTTGGACACTCGGGTAAAGAGAGGGGCGGAGCTGTCAACTGACCACTACCTGGTGGTGAGTTGGCTTCGATGGTGGGGGAGGATGCCGGTCAGACCTGGCAGACCCAAACGTGTTGTGAGGGTCTGCTGGGAACGTCTGGCAGAGTCTCCCGTCAGAAGGAGCTTCAATTCCCACCTCCGACAGAACTTCGAACACGTCCCGGGGGAGGCGGGGGACATTGAGTCCGAATGGACCATGTTCCGTGACTCCATTGTCGAGGCGGCTGACCGTAGCTGTGGCCGCAGGGTGGCCGGTGCCTGTCGTGGCGGCAATCCCCGAACCCGCTGGTGGACACCGGCGGTTAGGGATGCTGTCAAGCTGAAGAAAGAGTCCTATCAGGTCTTTTTGGCCTGTGGGACTCCGGAGGCAGCTGATAGGTACCGGCAGTCCAAGCGGAATGCGGCTCGGGTGGTCGCAGAGGCAAAAACCCGGGCATGGGAGGAGTTCGGTGAGACCATGGAACAAGACTTCCGTACGGCTTCGAGGAGATTCTGGTCCACCATCCGGCGTCTCAGGAGGGGAAAGCAGTGCACTACCAACACTGTTTACAGTGGGGAGGGTGTGCTGCTGACCTCGACTCGGGACGTTGTGAATCGGTGGGCCGAGTACTTCGAAGACCTCCTCAATCCCACCGGCACGTCTTCCAGGATGGAAGCAGAGTCTGGGGATTTTGGGTTGGGCTCTCCAATCTCTGGAGCTGAGGTCACTGAGGTGGTCAAAAAACTCCTCGGTGGCAAGGCTCCGGGGGTGGATGAGATCCGCCCNCTGGATTGGCAGACCGGGGTGGTGGTCCCCCTATTTAAAAAGGGGGACCGCAGGGTGTGTTCCAACTACAGGGGGATCACACTCCTGAGCCTCCCTGGTAAGGTCTATTCAGGGGTTCTGGAGAGGAGGGTCCGTCGGATAGTCGAACCTCGGATTCAGGAGGAGCAATGTGGTTTTCGTCCTGGCCGTGGAACACTGGACCAGCTCTATACCCTTGGGGGGGTCCTGGAGGGTGCGTGGGAGTTCGCCCAACCAATCTACATGTGTTTTGTGGATTTGGAGAAGGCGTTCGACCGCGTCCCTCGGGGGGCCCTGTGGGGGGTACTCTGGGAGTATGGGGTACCAGGCCCCTTGATACGGGCTGTTAGGTCCCTGTACGACCAGTGTCAGAGCTTGGTCCGCATTGCCGGCAGTAAGTCGGGCTCGTTTCCGGTGAGAGTTGGACTCCGCCAAGGCTGCCCTTTGTCACCGATTCTGTTCATAACTTTTATGGACAGAATTTCTAGGTGCAGCCAAGGTGGTGAGGGGATCCGTTTTGGTGGCCTAAGGATCAGGTCTCTGCTTTTTGCAGATGATGTGGTCCTGTTGGCTTCGTCAGAACGTGATCTCCGGCTTTCGCTGGAGCAGTTCGCAGCCGGGTGTGAAGCAGCTGGGATGAGAATCAGCTCCTCTAAATCCGAGACCATGGTCTTGAGTCGGAAAAGGGTAGAATGCCTTCTCCAGGTCAGGGACGAGGTCCTGCCCCAAGTGGAGGAGTTTAAGTATCTCGGGGTCTTGTTCACGAGTGAGGGAAGGGTGGAGCGTGAGATCGACAGGCGGATTGGTGCTGCATCTGCAGTGATGAGGGCATTGTACCGGTCTGTCGTGGTGAAGAGAGAGCTGAGTCGAAAGGCGAAGCTCTCAATTTACCGGTCGATCTACGTTCCTACCCTCACCTATGGTCACGAGCTTTGGGTAGTGACCGAAAGAACGAGATCGCGGATACAAGCGGCCGAAATGAGTTTTCTTCGCAGGGTGGCTGGGCTCTCCCTTAGAGATAGGGTGAGGAGCTCGGTCATCCGGGAGGGGCTCGGAGTAGACCCGCTGCTCCTCCACATCGAGAGGAGCCAGTTGAGGTGGCTCGGGCATCTGATTAGGATGCCTCCTGGACGCCTCCCTGGTGAGGTTTTCCGGGCACGTCCAACTGGGAGGAGACCCAAAGGCTGGCCTGGGAACGCCTTGGGATTCCCCCGGAGGAGCTGGCCCAAGTGGCTGGGGAGAGGGAGGTCTGGGCTTCCCTCCTTAGGCTGCTGCCCCCGCGACCCGACTCCGGATAAGCGGGAGAAAATGGATGGATGGATGGATATTTTTTTGCTAATTTTCTAGAACCTTTGGCGTGCTCTGTTATTTTATTGATTAGCATTAGCCTACTCTTTGTGCTGTTTAAGATAATTTCTGCTATAGTGGGTTTGTTAAAATATAATTGTTACACAACAAAAACAACAACAAAACAAGTTTTTATTAAAAAAAACAGATAACTTTTTGTCCCTTTAAAAATCAAGCAGATTACCAAAAATAAATAAGCTAACAGCTAGGCCAAAATGGAGCTACACCATCCAAACTAAACAATCTGAAAATATTTTAAAAGGTTTGTGGAAAATGTTATTTTTCTAACTTTTGCATCACTACAAACTAAAAATTCCTGCTGAAATACGTTGATATTCTTGCTAAAATTGACCAAAGTTAGCAACAGCTAGATGCTGCTAGCTGCTATTTTTTGACACTACATTTAGCTTAGGTGCTACTTTACTGGTATAAAACTTTATGTTTTAGGGCACATAAAGGAGGGTGGTCAGACCTTAGGTGTTTTTCTAAACTGTAGTTGTCCAACGAGGAACAACTACAAAGGTAAAAATATCAGTTTTCGTTAAAAGTTCTGTAGCCATGAACTGAATTGAGAGATTTTCTCTTAGTCCTGGTGAAACGCCACTACACTGCCTGAATGGGTGGAAGCAGCTAGAAACTCTTAATAAAGATCAGAAATGTCATGATTTCATTGTAAAACAGCTGCAGTTTTGATTTAGCTCCTCAACAAGCTCTCTCTTGCTTCCAGACTGTCTGATGGGATCTGATGGAGGCAGCAGGCTGCAGCAGGTTGTGGCCCTGCCTCCTGAAACCTGCTCCTAGAGTGGAGACATCTGAGTCCAGCATCTGAAAACTGCCAAAGATTTTCTCCTTAATGCTTCAAAAATAGCCTAAAAAATATGAAAAATGTTTTGCATTTTTATTCATTTGAAGCACTCAGGGTTAATTTAGGGTATAATGATAGTTTTAAATATTAATATTATGATAATGTATTTTGATTCTGACTCAAGACCAGTTAACATTTAAATATGTCCATCTTTATCCTCTAAACATATCTCAGTTTTCCTCCCTTCCTTCACATCCTCCAACCTAACTCATCGTCGTGTTTTCCTGACAGATGTCTGATATCTTCTCCTGTTTGTCTGGAGAAGATGAGGAATGTCGTGCTTTCAGTGGAGACCCAAATACAGCAGGAGCAGCTTTAAAGACATGAAAAAAGTCTTTCTGAATTGCTGAGATAACAACATGAACAGGACTCTCTGACACGCAACCATGTGCACAACACAACCAAACACCACAGTAACAAAAACAAATCCTTTAGCAAAAAGGTTTATGTGTAAAATATCAATTTTAATTCAGTTTTCTGTGTGTAATGAAGAGTTCTGATCTAGTGGGATTGCTACGACAGTCACCAGCTGTGCAGCCAAACTAAACACTATTAAAACCTGGATGAGGGAATTATATGGAAAACTAATAATAGCAAAAACATGGAAAACTAAATTAATTCAACAAAATACTTTATTGTACCCAATGATAAATAAATGAATAAAAACTAGAGGGTATTGCTCAGCAACTTAATTCAGTTTCAGGCATTAAAAGTAAATTTTGAGCTTCAATTAGATAGATAGATGATGATAGATAGATAGATAGATAGATAGATAGATAGATAGATAGATAGATAGATAGATAGATAGATAGATAGATAGATAGATAGATAGATAGATAGATAGATAGATAGATAGATAGATAGATAGATAGATAGATAGATAGATAGATAGATTCTAATATAACATTGGCACTTGTCACCTGCAGATTATTATATTATATTATATTATTATATTATATTATATTATATTATATTAGCCATCTTTTGTGTTTGTGAAATCATTAGTTAGGGTAGCCATCTTGGTTTAGAGAGTATGATGATGTACATCTAGTGAAGACTTTCTGTAAGATCTCTTTAAATCTAATTCATAGGATATTTTGCTAATAAACACACACACACACACACACACACACACACACACACACACACACACACACACACACACACACACACAAAAAGCAAATCAAAGGTGAAATAACAGAATAATTTTATAAGCAGAAGATCAGGTGGATTTATCCCCCTGCTGCTGTGTCACTCAGCAATGTGAAAAATGCTACACACACACACGCACGCACACACACACACACGGAAGAGCATGCTGAACATTATTATCCTCCGACTGCGTGCTGAAGGCTTAGCTGCATACCAGTCGGCACGCTGACCTGAGATTAACTGAGACTACCTGAGAAACAAACTCTAGCAGCATGCCTGCTGCTCTAAACTCAACCATTAGAACTAATCCAGGATCCAGCCTGCTCCAACCAGCCAGGTCTCACTTTACTAGAATAAGACTTTTTATTTGCATGTTTATAAAGGGTGCTGAAGTGGTTCAGAGATGTGGTGTTCAGATTTTCCGATTCACTGTTTCCTCCAAAAGCTCCAGATCTCCTTCCTCCAAAATAATCCCACAGATCCTCCCTCTGGTGTGAGTCACGGTCCGCTCAGCCACAAACAGCAGACTGCATATGTGGGTTTAGATTGTTCCGAATGGCTCTCCTGGGATGAGGATATTTTAACTAACGTGGTGCACAAAAGCATGTAAGGAAACACTCTCGTGTGATTGTTGGGGCTTCATTGACAGTGTAATGAAAGAAACAGGTGCTCCTAATCTGGAAAGAGTGAGGGGAGTGAAAACAAAATAATGAGAGAGTAGGTGATGCAAATCCCTACTTCTGGTTTTATGCATCAAAAGCAAGGAAGACAAAACAACTTTCAGGGAGCGTGCACGCGTAACCGTGTACCTGTTAACCTGTGGGTGAACGTTATCGCTCCTCGGCATCAGTCTCCCAGCTCATGTGAGATGGATTGACACAATGAAGCTGATTTGCAAAAAACGGATGCTTTAGTAGCATTTCCATTTACTTTTAATCATGAATAGATCCGTTCAGCATGAATTAAAACACTTTCATGTTTGTTGGAAGAAATGTCCAGATTTTTGACAAATGCCCCTGAGGATTAGCCTTTAGCTTGTGTTTTGCTAGCGGATGCCATGCCTGTCTGTGTCAGATACAGCCACTGATCAGCACAGATAAATAACACAATGCTTTTCTTATCACTGAACATGTTGAGTCACTTTCTCATGGAGATTTAGCCATAGGATTAGCCTCAGCTAGTTTATATGCTAGCAGTTCACCTTCGTATCTTATGTTGCACAGCCCCTTTAGAGAGTTTGTCATTAAAATGATTGTTTAGCTCCTCTGAAGTGGTTTTATTAACAGTCAGTGGTAGAGTCGCATTGCTGTTATCCAAATAAATAAATAAGACTCCAAATCCTGCTGTCTGAAGCTCAACTTTGATGTGGCTCACTTCTAGCTTCTGAAACAGGCGCACCGGAGCTTTGTTTCCTCAGAGTACGACTTATATGACATTCATTCCTGTATTGATTAAACAAGTGAACCACATCTTTAAGCCAAAATGTTAATGCAAACACTAAAACATTTCCATCATAGTCAGTTTCTTACTTATTACACAGTTTTTTGACATAGAATTATGTTGTTACTTAGCAGCTAGCTTTAGCCCTTATGGTGTAGCATGTACCACTTACCGCACTAATACTTCTGTAAGAAAAACTAGTCCACATGACAGCAGTGTAAAGGGTTGGAAAATAGGAATGACATAAATCACAATGAAGTTTTTCAGGTCTGAGTCACTCAGACTAGCAGTTAGCTCATCAATCTGGTCCAAACTAAACTCAGTTTCTCCTAACTGAGGTCATTCAGAGAGCCATCTACAACTGATACACTACTTTATGCTTGTCATGGTTTCATTTGAAATAGCTTTTTTGGTGATTCAGACTTAAAAGATAAAAATATGCAGTGATGACTTAATTGTCTCAGGTATAACTTTTGATTACTATTTTATTTTTCAGTTAAGCGTATGCATGCATTAGCATTCTTACATGTTAAAGCGTCACTGGTCAGATGGCTTTGCTGTAATGGTGAATTTGAACACATGCAGCCCAGACATAATTAAGCCACCTTGTGACTAAATATCATATGTTGGCCAGCCATAAGTACATTGAGTCTCATACACATCAGTTTGGTGTGATTCCAAGTAGGAAATCACACTTTCTAATGTAACAAGCTGAAAAGTGGTCAAACGCACCACTGTCAATAATGAGGGAAGCCACCAATAATGATCCAAGATGAACGTTAGATTTGACAATAATGGAACAAAACTTCTATTTATGTTTTACGTTCAGCATCAATAAGAGCAGTTAGGAGACACACGAGACAGGATGCACAGCAGAGGCTAATAAGACGGTGCTGAGTGATGTGAAGCCACTCAGATCTGTAAGATAGAGCCAGCAAATATTTAATAATCACTTCATCCTGCTGCTAAAAACACTTTCAGCTTATAGCTGAGCAGCCTGGGTAGACAGAGGAGTAGACAGCATCATAAAAAGCTGTGATGAGAGACAGATTAACGTTCCACCCAGAGAAACCAAAACAAAGGTTTTCCTGCTTACAGGACAAATAAATGACATTTTTCAAGCTCATATTCTCCATCTTTTCTTATTAATGCATGCTTTCATCTGTTATTCACCCTGTCCTTTAAAAATAAATCTTCTCACGTTACTATTGTAACCTTGTCTGCTTCCTGAAACTTTCATTGGCTGTTTGTTTTACTCATTTCAGTCGTGTTTCTACACATCTTTAGCCTTGGGCAGGATTCAGAGCTTCCTTTAGACGCTCAAAGTCCTTTTTTATGGAGTAAAACATCAGGAAAACATGGAAACATGAATGTTATTCAATAAAAAAGGAAGTCAGGAAAGTGCTGGAAGAAAATCGGACGAGGGAGTTAAAGAGGACACCAGGTCTTGTGACTGTTCTGTGTAGGTGGACTTGTCAGGTAGCCCGTGGATCACAGCCACACACACACACACACACACACACACACACACACACACACACACACACACACACACACACACACACACACACACACACACACACACACACACACACACACGCCTCCGCTTAAAACTGTCGAAACTGTCTGACTTTCCCATCAGAGCTCAAAAACAACACCTCGCCATATAAAATACATAAAAAGAGACCAGATATTCAGCTAAGTTGTCCCGAAGCTCGAGGTTTAGCCCCAC